>PPHD01024203.1:0-12206 GCA_002909625.1 Bambusicola thoracicus
TTTTGTATACCCTCTTCAATTTTAATTCCAGAATTCTTCACCTCTTCTGCAATGTAAACTAAGATACAGGGAATAAAATTAGGGGAAGCTTAATGTATTAAGTATGGGTTTAAAATGCAGGAAGTTCATGCTCTCAGGTAGCATTGCTTATTCCTGGCAGAAGCAAACAACACAGTAACCCCTTTGGCATTCAGTGGAAAGTGACCCAAGCCTTTTGCATGAATGAAGTTGAAAACTAGGAGCAGATACACTGCTCATCCTACTATGCATTAGCTATGAGCCACATCACCATACTTCAGGATCACATTGCCTGATGTAGCGATGCAGGCAGTCTGTGCTCCTCAAATACTCTGCAGAAGGGCTAAATCAGTGTCAAAAAGGTCTCACATTATACTTAGTATTAACTACACTAGTGGTAATATACATTTATTTCAAAAATCTGAAATGTCTTAGAAAACACAACTCAGAAGAAACATGACAGGATGAGTTAAAGTCATCTCCTCAAAACAGTACAGAAAGCAGAAATAAACCGTCCCACTACACCCACAACTATGCAGCTAGCTCAAAGACCTGCTGTACAACAGCAATAGGCTGAAGGCACACATAGCTTTTAAGAAGTGGTATTGTTTTCTCTTCAAACCACATATACACATTAGGTTTGTTACTGCTCTTGCAAAGCTCTTGCAAATCAAGAACTAGGTGTGGAGTCAGTAGGTGTCAGTAAGATCATGGCATGTTACTACAGGCTCAGTTTTCCTTTTATCCAAACTTTCTAAACAAACCTGGAGAGTCAGTTCAGATTTCAGTTCAACCCACAAATCAACAACACAGGTAGGGGTGCAATATTGACAAGCACCATCTGGGATCCTTGCAGTTCTCTCAATATTAATATTTACACTATATTTCTGTCTTCCTTTCTGAATAGGCACAGGTGGAAACTACTTGTTTACTTTAACTCATTTCTTACATACATCACTGTAAACGAGTAATCTGTGGGAACAGAACTATGAACACACAGCATGCTGAAGGACCCCGGACACAAACTGACTCAGAACAGCCAACTTTCCGCTATCACTGACCCATGGCATACTACACATTTGCGTGGCAAACATTTCATGCCTTTCTATGCCTGCCTACCCTGCAGATGCACAGCTTTCTATTATGTCTGTTTACTTGCTTATAAACACACAGATGCAGGCTGTAACATTGACTCATAGAGTTAGAATTCCACCAAATTTTAAGATAGTTGGACAAAGGATTGAAAGTACTGTATCTCAGCCCCTATAGTTTCAAACTCAATGGAAACAGGGGGCAGGGAGCATGAAAACAAAGCAAAACCACATGTGTTATCATAAGGCAATCTTAGCTGAAACCCATGAGGCTCCCTGCTCATTCTGAGGGACTCGTATTATTCCTTTTTGGAGGCAAAGCTAGGAGAAGCATCAAGCAGGTGTAGTTCATATGTAAACCCGCAACCCAAGAGACCCTCAAAATACTACAGAGCACTGCTGTTGTTCCTATTCAAAGACAGCCAGCTGCAAAGCTTTGGCCACACTTTGGAAAGTGGTAATAAGGAGTAATAACCTTAATAAGCAGCAATATCCTTCTCAAATTACACAAACTGTATTATGCAATGCAAAGAGTACAATGAAACAAACTTCTCCTTTAGCTGCCTGCAGATTTGTGTTCTAGGGACTGCTGGCATTCTGCCATTCCTGCTTATACCTCCATTCAGGTTACTTCTATTTTTATCATGCTTCTATATTACAGGAACACATCTGAGAGGAGAAACTACAGCTTACAGAGGCAAGAAAGGGCATAAATTTAGTCATTTGCCTAAACATGTACCAGATTGAGGCCAAGACAGATTGCATTGAAACCATCAGTGCTTTCCTCCCCCACCCACCTCTTAGCTCTTTTAATTATACCTGTTGTGACACCTAGTAAAAACTATTGATTTTAATAACTCTTGATTTGCTTGGTTCCCCTGCAGAGTCAGAGCTCATCTCCCCTTCACTTGCATGAAGGGCAAAACATAGAGAGGCACTGTTTCTAAGTAGCTACCTTGCTTGGGTGGCCTGAGGGGGCTCAGGAGGCATGTTCTTATACTTCAGCGATGACAAGTAGCTCATAGAACTCTAAGCCCAAGTGCCTAAGTGAGGCAGTAGGAACGCAGCCCAGAAAATTTCCCTGAACTACGACATGACCTGTGCATCTAACAACACTAGCTAAGACACAGGAGTAACAGTCAGAAGAGTACATAGGTGAGCCTGGCCTTACCAGTCTGTCCCTTCCTGTGGGTAGATTCTGTGCTGGGCCACATGGTTTCTACAGCTACTCTCAGGATCTTCCTGAGATGAGGCTAGTTTATGGCTGCTCTCTTTCAACCAAACAGATAAAAGCATGACATAATCACAGAAAAGCTGCAACCCCCACTTTCTAAAGCTTTCTCTGCTAATATCTCTTTTTCTCCATGCCCAGCTAGACACATATAACTTACTTTATGGATGTGTTTCCTCTTCACAGTCTTAACTGATCCCTGGCAGAGCTGTTGGTGTACATCTAACATAGAAAACAAAACCTTCTGTGCCTTAGTTCAAACACTTCAAATAAAGCTCCCTAAATCTGTAAACATTTAAAATGTAGTTTTGGTTATTGCTTAGAAGTACAAGGCAGTGATGATGAGGTAGGCGTTCGAGGTGAATCATCTTTTTCAATGCTATAATCCCTATTTTGCAGAGCTTGTAAAAAAAGCTGAAATCAGGTAGTGGATTCAAACTATTATATATGTAAAAACCTAAAAATACACTCTTCCTTGCTCCCATCAGTCAATCCATTCTCTCTCCCCAAGCATTTGGCTCAGCATGCTGGCCCTTATCTTTGAAAGTCAAACTTAAACACACAGAATTGGAAAACATGTAAGTTCACAACTCACTGATTGAGAAATACTGCTCCTAATCATAAAAAAAATAAAAATGATTGCAACAAGTAGTGAGCATTTGGTAGAGGAAACAATGCCCCTTGCTCCATAATTGCTCCCCACAGACAGTTACCCTCCTGTACATACACATACTGGTTTTGCTTGGCTGAGTATCTTTACGGTGGATTTTTTCAACTCAGTATTCTTTACTGATGGCATTATGAAGCACATTATGAAAAGTGACGGTTTCAAAACAAGAACTTTGAAATACAACAACAGAATAGTTGACAATTACAACCAACAATTATAAAAGATTTTATTGCTGACCCAGCACTGCCAGATATGAAAAGGAGAAACTGGTTCTCCTGTCAGTATTCAGCAAGATTTTCCACTTGTGTTACTTTGTATGCCCAGTGCTTAAATGCTGACAAGAAATTCCTGTGGATATCAAAGATTATAGATCAAGTTAAAACAAGAGACCAGACCTATGTCTGCAGGTGGAAAAAAAAACCAAGCAAACAAAAAAAACCTCCTCTCTGAAGTACTCTATCCAGACATACCTCCAACCCAGAGCAAACTGGATTGCTTCTCCAGCTCAGGAGGGAAGGAGCCCAGTGCTCAACAGCTCTTCAAAATTAGTTCACAGATGGGGATAATTGCAAAACAGAAGCACCACACCTTTGGCATTTCTCCTCAACCACCTTTAGTAGTGGGGAGATGAGTGTCTTAATGACCATTTAAATACAGAGTTAAGTCCAAACACCACCACTGAGTCTGGAGTTAAACCTTTAGTATCTCAACAACATGACTTCTCTTTCACATAAATACAAAGGTTTATGATGCTTTGATGCTGAAAAAAAAGAAACAAACCAAAACAAAAAACATTTAATATGTCCTTGTGAGATTAAGCTAAAACCACAGACAGCAAAGAGTCTTGTGTAGGATGGAGCTGTGCTATTAATGACAAATTTCTCCCTAAAAGCTCTAGCTACCTAGTAACAAAGGAGAGAAACAACCAAATATTATGTTACAGCTGAGTTGTTTTGCTGCAGTTATATCCTCTGATATTTCTGGAATTGGTAACATTTTAGAGTAAATAATACCCTGAATAATCTGTTGTGTGCAATGACTTCCTCCTCTCCCCCCACCCTCCCCCAGGGTCAATTTAAAAAGTTCAGGTTTTCACATGGTCAATATGAACTATGTACAAATTAATACAAAAAAAAAAGAAAGAAAAAAGAAAAAACAGATCTGTAATTATCACTTCTGTCTTCCCATTGGATACATTGTAGAAAATAAACAGAATAGAAAGCAACTTGCAGGGTCATTCCTGCATAGCCAACTATTTCACAGCAGGAACCTTAGTGTTACCAAAACATTTATTTTCTTGTAATAAGACATAACCATACATACACATACTTGGTCTAATGAAAATAAGACTCAGAGAGACTACATGGGTCACCTGAACACATTCTCTGAATCAAAGACTAATCTGAAAGAGTCAGAGACACATATATGCCAAGAATTATAGGCCACAAAAGACTTCTGAATATCCTAAAATCACAGAA
Organism: Bambusicola thoracicus; assembly: GCA_002909625.1. Taxonomy (NCBI): domain Eukaryota; kingdom Metazoa; phylum Chordata; class Aves; order Galliformes; family Phasianidae; genus Bambusicola; species Bambusicola thoracicus. The sequence continues at coordinate 4,489 of PPHD01024203.1, forward strand.
TGGCTTGGATTAGAAGGGACCTCAAAGATTGTCTAGTTTTGACACTCATACATTATCATCCTTTTTGACCCACAAATGGTAAATCAGACTCCTTAATCTTACCAACACTGTAAACCAAATTTGTTGCTTCTGTCCTTAATTTTAACAAAGAAGTCAGATAAAGAAGCCACAGAGCTAGTTTTGGCGCCAGCCAACTCAGAGATGGGAAGAGAAAATAACAGCATTTTTTATCTCTCATACAGCAGGAAAGAAGGATTTTTGTTTGTTTCCAAAACCTCTGTATATTGACTGAAAGCAGAACTGATGGGACTGAGGTATCGATCTCCAATACTTTTGCCTGATGGCTCTAAAAGTAGAAGGAACCAATTGATTTGTTTTGTCTTGTCTCCATTTATAAAACTTACTTAAAATATCAGAAGAGATGTGAATTCTCATTCCATTACCTCTTAAAAGGAAGGAGGAGGGGAAAGAGGGATAGCACACAAATCAGAATGAATGTACAGCTACCCCACCAAGCGAAGCTATGAGGAAAAAACTGCTGCAGTGATTACGAGGCATCAGTGGTCAACAGCTGCAAGGAAGAGAATCCCTACAAATTACGTAATCTGGTCTCCATTCACAGGCATAAAACAAGTCCAATGTAAGGTTAAACAGATATTTTTGACCTGAAATCCTGATAGAAGAAAAGCTGCCTGATTTCTGGCCTTATTATGCCAGTTTTCAAACCTTATATCATCCCAGAACACATGAACTAGCAAATTAATGTTTAGAGGGGATTAAATCCCACATTTTGATACAAACACAAACGGCACAGAACTGACACATCATGACTGTTTTTCACAGAATTACCACAGACTACTTAATCAATTAACACTTCATTAACACTTCATAAAAAAAACCCAAAATTTAATTGGTACCTCTTTCCTGCAGGGAGAAATCAGGCTGGAGTTATAGTTTCAGTGAATTACACAGCCTGTGGTTTAAAAAAAAAAATTAACACCAAATCTTCTATCCCTATTCACCAATCAAGTTTAAATTTGATTACAAGCAGATTTATTCAGTTCATGGCACGGACTGATATAAGGAAAAGGAAAGGTGACATAATACAGCTCTGAATTCAAGTCCTTTGCAATTATGTAGTGCTTTCTATCAGCAGACCTTCAGATATTCCACAAACTGAATAACTGTTTTTTTCCCCATTTAAAGAGACAACAGCAGCAATCACAAACAAAAAGTGCGAGAAAAGACTGTTTCAGTTTAGAAGTGAGAACTATTGCTTGGATCAGCTTAACAAAAAAACAAAATGGAAACACCCATACCTCCTCAACTGTGAAACTTAATAGTAGCCTTCCACAGTCAGACTTTTAACCCATTTGCTTTGACAAGATCAGTACTGAAATAAAAATCTGGAAGACTTATGTTGGAAAAACATCAGAAGTAAATAATTTTTTTTTAAAAGAACTCCTGTTTATCTCAGCCAATCACAGAACCAATCAACTGCTTCAGATCCCCAGAAATTGTATTCTCAGCAAGCTGGCTATTAATCTAGCAGAAATAGTATTAACAGGTGTTTGGCTATTAATCTAGCAGTGCTTTAGATTGACTGATTAGCAGTTAAACTTACATTTCATCAGACAAAACATGCTGTCTTCCACTTGATATGGCAAGGTCTTGGGAAGACTCCTCTTTCACGCTGCTTATTGAAAACAGAATCCATTGAGGCTTTGTTGTCTGGTGTTATTTGTTTGTTTTTTTTTTAATTATAAACAAACAACACAAAAATCCCCTCCTTGCAATTTCAGCAAATTAATTCATCAGTATTAGCATCATTTGTTGAAGCTCCTTAAGCTTATTAGAAATACGCATTTTCACCCCACTAACATTTTGTTGTTCTGCTTGTAACATTGAGTGAAAAGCTACCTATTTATATCTACCCATATGTCCACCAAAATTATGTCATCTGGTTGCTACCACTGTGATCAAAGTTCTAAGCACACAGGTTACTGACCTCAAAACACTGCTTCAAGTCCTTGTTTGACATAATCTGTGTTATTTTCTACGTCAATAGTTATTTGATCTGTTGCCCAGTACATTTACAACTGAACATAAGTGGAAGAATGGAATCTACTCCTTCATGTGTTGCTCTTAAGACATTCTCTTGTCTCGGTACAGTTTATTTATGAATAAAAATGCATATTCATATGCAATAACATCTAATATTATTATCTGCACACAGTTTAGTGTTTCTTAGCTGTGATTCCTAACATTAAACTTGCCAGACCTTCCTTTCCATTACTTCAACGAAAAGTCATTCAGAACTGTTACAATGAAATAGTGTTCCTTGCTTTCTTTGTGTAATAAATGTCTAGCACAGGGGGTAACATCCAACTTCTTTAGGGAAAGTATACGTACAGCCAAGTGAGACTGGACCCCATGCAACCAATAACACTGAACTCTGATATGAGTTTAATGATACGAAGAAAGGACAGGAAAACAGGAGTTGGGCAGGGGTGGGAAAGTGAGAAACAGACTTGCCTAATATGAGGTCAGCATTCCAAAGTCTGTGGCCTATGTTCTCTTCCAATCATAGGTAGGCATCAGCAATGGTTTTGCCCGATCAGACCAGTATTGCGATACCACTTTACAAACTGTAGCCAAAGGGGAAAAGCAAAAACAAAAGAAAAGGGTTGGGGGGAAGAAGAGAAACAGAGGGACACATTTATGATTACCAGCCTTTCCTAACTGCTTTTCATGAAACACTTGATGAGGAAGTTCAGCAATGCTGTGTACTCCTTTCATTTATGCTTCAGTAGTTCCTTCTCACCTTCTCTTCCTCTCCTCTGATGAGGCAGAAATGTCTAAATAGCATACTCTGGGAACATTCACAACAGTAACTACAGCGTGGAGACTTGAACACTGGATCTGGGCTGAATAATGGAGGCCATACTTTTCAAGAGGAATAGAAGTAGCAAGCTGTGCTGTCATCCCTACCCATTTTGACTGACAGAACACAAACTTAGTAGCGACCTCACTACTTCACGACCCCCACACTACCACCAGAATCATATTACCAGAGCACCATTACAAATTCTGTAACTATCTGGAGGCTAAGCTAACTGACAATAAGCAAATTTATTGAAATTAAGATACAGTTTAAAGCTTCCATGGGTAGAACCTAGCAAATATTTTAAATGGTTACGGCCTATCAAGAATGTATGCAGTCAGTAATACCCAATAAGCATAGCCTTACAGAGGTCTACAGGTGGAAATCACTATTATTCTAAATTACCAAAACAGTAAACTCAGGAAAAAACGATTGGAAGCTATTTGCTCAAACATAATCTTATCTTTACAAAAGCTAGGACTCCATTATCTCCCAAAAGCTTTCAAAATAAGCTGTATCAAAACCAAACATATAAAGCACAACTCCCTTAAGGCATTTAGATTCTTACCAATACAACACTGGGTATCCCTATAAAGGGAATTTTACCAAGGTACGCCATCCCAAGCAAAGGTGGGATGGATCTTTCCCATATCAATGTTTCTCCAAATCATCCATTTACTATGAATTCTGGGGTGAGAAGTTGATTTATATGAATGTTCCTGTGGTAAGGCTTCATACACCATCATTCATAGTTCCCAAATGCAAAGAAACACATACCACATTCATTTTTTTCTTGTCAACGTTCACTGCTGAGATTCATAGTGGCCATGTTAAGGGCAGCTTTGCACACCCAGTTGCTAGCTATTCCATCCACCTACAACTAAAAACAAAACATCAGGTAAGTAATTTTGGCCCATGCAGAATATCCTCAAGCATAATTTGTAGAGTTACTTGTAACAGCAACAGCCATCTGATTAAAATAATAACAATGCTATAGCATCTATTTCTGAGTCACTTGTCTTGGATAATTGATCTTCTGAGAGCATGAGTCATTCAGTTGAGATTTACTCGTTCACTAACTTTATACTAATATTACCCTGAAAATAACAGGATTCTTTCTCACCTGTAAATTGGTGCATTTTTTTTTTTGTTCTTTTTACAATGCCAAAATCCTGCTTTGTATAGACTATTTAGGTTAACCAGATAACTTCATTTTATAAACCAACATCCACACAGAAAGAACTTACAGTGCTTTAAAAATGTGTGTATATATATATATGTGTGTATATATGTATGTGTGTATGCATATATATACACACACATAACAAATTTGCATAGAGAAACAAGTTTTTTGTATTCTCATTGGTACATATATATGGTGGCATGGGAGTACCTGGGCAACACTATACAGAAGCATCCCAATGGAACTGCAGGTAGATCCTGTAATCTTTTGCAACAGCAAAGGGGAAAATCAGAAGCATGGGAAGGAATTACTGATGATGGAATCCAGCTATTTACATCTCTGTTTTTGCAAAATGGGGTTTATATTTTAATTACTGAGGGTCAGATCAGTCAGTGTTTGATAAAACTCATCATTTCAGTGAAAACCTTTCAGTTAGCTGTGACCAAACTCTGAGTAAGGAAGTCTAGTTTGTTTCAAAACTCTGTATCCTTGTCTGGAAGATTTTTTGCCAACTTGATGTGGGACAGCATCAAATGAAGAACATAATTCCAGTTGGAAATTCTCTGAGCAGTTCCGGATATGCTCAAAGGTAAGAATAGCAGGCTGCACTCCAGCCAGCTCTAGGAATATTTGACTCCCCATTGAAGAACTGACAAGGATGCCACTTGACAAAGCAATTTAACCAATCTATAGGGGCCTAACAGAAGATAAACAGCCCTGCCCTTTTGTCTCATCAGCATTTTTGCCTGCTGCTCCAGCATCTGTCCATATAGATCAGCTTGCCAATCTGGCTAAAAATAATGGTATAGGAATGTATTTAAACAACCAGCTGTATCATCTTTCTCTTGCAAAGCAATTGAAACTTCACAACTTTTTATCTCCTTTAATCTATTGGTTGGCTTTCAGTGAAGACAAATGTGACTCTTCAGCTCTGCAAAGAGCACTGTAGTCAGACTGCATGGCACAAACACAGTCTCTTCAGAAGCATGATTGTGCAGCACAGATGTTTTCCATCTATTAAAAAATCCCTGCTTTCTGCTTTTCCGATAGGATGAGCACTGTCCATCCTGAAATACTTACAAGCTTTCAACAGGAGGAAAAATATGCTCAAAGCAAAACAGGAAATGCCTTTGGCCATTTCCTATTGCCAAAGAGTCATTATTTTCAAGTACTCTAAAAGATAAGTCATTAGATAAGAAATGTGACTTATAAAAAAAAGCAAGGAATGCATATTCATAATATTTTAGGATAACAGCATTACCTAACACCAAACATTTCATTTTTATATCTAAACTAAGAGGCAAGTGGGAAACTTCAGTGGGAAATTCAGGTTGTGATTATGTTGTTTAGCTCTACTATAAAAGTATAGCTGCACTTTCAGAACAAGAATTTAACGTGTCTGAAGCAATTCTGAGTGCCTCACTGACTCCCTTGGAAGCCCAAACTCAACGTCTAAAGGTCACTGGTGCAACTGCCCTACTCCACTCGTGTGCTCACATGAGTTCAAGGAGAAGCGGAGAGCACCCAAAGCTTGACGACATTGTGAGGAACAGTACATGATGTCAGAGAACAGCAATGGTTCCTGAGGTCAGGACACACGGCTGATGCTGCCAAGTATGTCTCGGGTGTAAGAGCCAGAAAGATGAGTAATATTACACAGAAATACTGTAATGGCTACACTGTATCCTGGTCCTTGTATTTTGCCCATATCACATGAGCAGTAAGCTTCCTGCCCTTGAGCCAATCCTTCTGAGACACCTTATATCCTTGAGACACTGTAGCAGACAGCCTCGTGGCTCCAGCGTGGAACCAATACATACAAATATTTAAATTGAGATGCATTTTGGCATCTCAGCTAGTTTCACATCTTTCACTTTGTGCTGCTCTGGATTCATACTGACTTTATACTCCAATGTATTAAGCTTATTAAGTTTCTAGTAAGGTGACAGAGCAAAGGTTGAGAATACTACAACCAACAGAATGACTTCTTTTGGAAACACTTTTTGGGGCTGCTCTGAGGGCTCTGGGACCATTCAACCATTACTTACAGACTAAAGTTTATGCAACACTATGCAAGAAAAACCAGTATTCTCAAAAAAAGCCATCCTAAGGATTAAAGCTCAAGTTTCTTGCACCACAAAGCATTTCTGTAAGAAGCCTAGAATTCAAATAAAACTTCTTAAATCTCTATTGAAATAAAACTCAAACATACATTTCATTTTAGGAAAGTTTGTCCTCAGGTTTTACCATTAAATTACAGCTGCCTGTATCGGTATTGATAATGGTCTATGGATGACTGAAAAAGAATCAGTAACACATGGAGAGAAATAAAATTTCACTAGCAGGATCTGGAATTAATTCCCTCTCCTCCACCTGGATGAGCTTACAAGGTAATACACAGTCTTCAAGGAAAATAATTAGCATCTTCTATGGCAAAAGGCCTAGTCTCTGACTTGGAATTAGGAAGACAAATACACTTGCGGAAAATACTTTGTATATGTTAAACAATTGTTTTAAGATACAGGATATAAATTTTAAACACCTGCTGACTAACTACACCATCTGCTACATGACTATGAACCAGTCATACAGAACAACAAATATGTTTACAGGACAAATGATTGTATGAACATGAAAACATTTCTTACCATTTTCTCCAAAGGCCACTTCTGCTATTATACCAACTAACACGGTACTGTGCTGTTCAGACTGATCAGCTGACTGATGTCCAAAAGCCTCAGCTCCTTTCAGTAAAGAAGCAACAAAACACTCAGCCACCTCAGTGGTTTCATGGCGTTTGTTGACAGTTACAGAAGGACCCTAGAGAAGGCAGAACAACGGGAAAGCCAGTACAGAAAGTAGAACTTTGTTATATCTGCTCATTAAAGAAAGAGCTGTTCAAACTGAAATAATCCAACAACACTCATACAGTTAGTAACCATAATGATCCAAGAGACAGTTACAGCTGTACATATGTTTTAAGCCTGCTGATGAGAGGCAGAAGTTTGCAATTACAAAATGCTAGATCTAACCTTCAAAGCAGTGACTATTTCTGTTATTGCATTACAGAAAAGCAATCAATTTTGAAACTGTGTTGTTTAATTACAAGATTAAAGAGTTGATTACAGTTCAGATGTTCTCTTTACTTCATCTGAGGTTTGAGTAATAGCAACAAGGGACAGAAGGAATAATGAGAGGCTCTCTGTCTCAACTGCCTCTTTCCAAAGAGGAACTAAATCTTGAGTTATGCAAGCTGAACAAAATAAATCTAAATTTATCTAAATAAATATATTTCAAATGTTCTCCCACTTCAGTTCCCTCGGAAGGAGTAATACTATGTTTTTTCACACACACACTGGTGTTCATATAAACCTTCAAAGATTCGCAGTTATCCTCATGGCCGGGAGTGCTGTCTTGCCCAGTGACCGCTGGAGGGCACGCTGTGCAAGTGATCTACAGGGGCCAGTCTGGTTGGCCTTGCTGGGCTGCAGGTAGCTGCTTCCGTGCTTCATGGATCCAGGGGAAGCTTGGGCACGTGCATGCTCAAACACAAAATGACACTGAAGAACCCAAAGCATTTTTCTCTCAAGCTTGTGCTTTTAAAGCTAGTTGCAAGATCTCTGGTAACATGAGACCACCTCTTATAGGAAG
>PPHD01024204.1:0-12206 GCA_002909625.1 Bambusicola thoracicus
GGCCAACACTTATCTTCAAATGTAAGTATTTTATGACCAAATAGGGACTGCTAATAGGATGTAGTATGTTTTAAAAGGTGACCTAGTGAAAGATGTTCTTGAAAGATGCTAGCTTGCCCCTCTTACTCTTCAGGATGTGTGAATTTATTTGTAACTCAAGTTTTACTTTTCCTGGAGGATTTCCTAGCATTCACAGAATTAGTAAAATTATCAGCAAAGATCTACAGAGCAAAAACTCATCAAACTACCATGGTTTTTTTTTACCATTTTTATGTTTTGCTCCCTTCTATTCATACTCAACACTCTGTAAGTATCTGAGAACAAAGAGAACTGCAGATTAGTTAGCCTCCAACCCAGGCCATTCTGTGATTGTGAGATTCTGTGATAATTCTTCCTGCCTCCTTAGTTAAACTATGCAATCTGTCATTCACAGCTTTGAGGACCTGAGGTTGCCCTTCTATTTACAAAAATGGAGTCAGAGTGCAGATTGAAGCTCCAGAAGGGATGATCAAAAGATGTTCAGCGTTTCTTATGTGCCATAATGTTCTGGAGAAAAACAGATAAAACTTACAAGCATAAACACGGAACTATATATTAATGGGGAGTTTACTGTAGTAATTTCTGTGTTTAAGAAATTACAGTGATGAAGAGCTGAATGTATAGAATGAAAACTTGGAAAAAAACTGAAATTAACATGAACCAGTGAGATTAATCAACATACTGATACTTTTCCTTAGCTGTTTTCAGAGTGGAAACAATTTTACAGTTATCTGTATATATTTTGATCCGCTTTTATTTAATTTCAAAGAAAATTTTTCTACTCACACGAACTATGTGAGTAATCTATCTAATCAATGATGTCGCATGTTTTACAGTACTTGTAGTGGGAATTACATTTAGGCACGTGTACTACTAATAATCATTAACATCCAAACACTGCTTTATTGTCAGTTTTTAATATTCTGTAATTTGTTTGCAAAGTATCTTCCTAGTAATTTCTCAGCCCACTTGCAGTAAAAATGTATACCCATTGTTGGAATGGCTCTTACAATGTAGAAAACAAAGACCTTACTGAGTGAAAAATGAAATATCAGAAAAAGAGGTGTCAAAAATATTACTAATGTGACAATATATTTGTGCAAGGGAATGATTGCTTTGTTCCTCTTCTTATTTTACCCACCCATGGTAAAAAGAATAGCCCACACATCACATATTCTGAGGAAATGATAGAACTTCCTGTTCTCTTACATCTGGAACATTAGCAAGCTCAACCTCCAAAAAAATAGATGCTAAATAATTTACCACGCTGTTTATTTCAGAGACCTCCTTTCAGAATTAAAGGAAATCTATTTGCATGTTTCTAAAGGCATTGTTTCTTCAGTCTGTGATGTTCATCAGTCAGATTTGCTGCTTTTGTTTTTGTAATCTAAATAAATATAGTTCAATGGTTTGGAACTCCATGGTTATCCCAGTGGATTCCTCTGTATCTATTGTGTAAGGCAGAACTAGGGGAAGCAAAGGATGACTAATTTTATGTACATGAAACGATGGAAGCAAGTGGAAATCTCTGTAGTCTGCTAAAATCTGCCACTCTGGTAAAGCCTAATGATTTGACAGCTTCTGAATATCTCACAGTTACATTGAAATTTTCAATTTTTCAATTTTTCAATGATCACAACTGAACTAAAGGCAGATACAATAAATTCTGTGTAGCCAATACTTGTTCGTTGTTTTCACAATAAAGAAAACCTCTGAAAAAGTCTCTCCATCAGAGAACCTGCCTGTACTTTCAACAGAGCTTTGCAGAAATGAGATTTACTATTTTGTGGGAAATTATACAAACTGTGTTTGAAACTGTAAACAACCAATTTCCTGGTATTTCCCATGAATCAGGCAATTCCAGTATTTCCTATGAAAATATCACTAAAATTGACTTGTATTTGTCAAGTACCTCCATTTTAGCAAAACATCAAATAAAAATAATGAAGCAGTGACAGTTGATGCCATGCCTAATTGTGGCACAAGCCCACCACTTGTTCTGTTCTTCCACTGAAATCGAAGTGGCTTCAGATAGAATCACACAATGCAGGACTGAGCTCAAGTCTATACAGACAAAACCCTGGAGGTCAAGACACAGCTAAAACAATCTATACAACAGGAAGATTTTATTCTAAGCCTGTTCTTTACACTGCTATGCTCAGAGAAGGTGGGGATGCCCCATCCCTGGGGGCATTTACGGCCAAGTTGGCTGGGGTCCTGGGAAACCTGGTCTAGTTGGTGGTAACCAGCCCACAGTAGCAGGGTGGAACTAGATGGGATTTAAGGTCCCTTCCAACACAAGTTAATCTATGATTCTATGATAAAGGAGAAAAATTGCCTCCTGATAACATTTTATCCCAAGTATAAAATGTGTGTCTAAAATAAATAGCCAAATCATCTTCTGAAGAGCTGCTGCAACTGAGAAAAACTCAGGTCCATAAAAGCTTTGAAGACCAAATTCTTCTGTGGATGCTTACAAGATACCTGGCGTTCATCACAGCCTCCACACTGTCTCCAGAAGGCTCAGAGATATTGGGAAACAATTTTTGATGGACAGATATTGCATTAGGTAACACTTGCAGTTTATGGTAATTTTTATTCCAGATTAAAAATGTAAACTGTGGTCGCTTTGAACATCATGAACTACACCACTAAAATTTGGTCAGAGTCCTGGTAAAACTGTACTTCAGCTTGTAGAGGAAAGGCCTGGAAGACAAAGGGCAAATTTTGAACAGTCCTTAAAATTGTGTAGGAGGCCAATGAAAGGTGACTGAGAAGAAGGGTGGAACATTTCCATTTCCTTGAGTAAGTCCATGATTTAGCCACTGAACTTTGGACACTGAGAAGCTAAGAGAATTAGGAGCACAAAAGTGGCAGCAGAAATACTTAAGATGGGAAGTGATTAAGGCATGAACAATGTGAGGATGGAAAGTACTGCAACAGGCCATTGGGAAATAATGATTGCAGTGTCAGCACTGAAGTGCCAGATGTGTTTTCTGAAGTGGACCCAGGATTTCTTTGTCTCGAAGTACAACACTGCTAAAAATTAAATATTTTGTCTCAATCGCCAAAAAAAGTACTAATAAAGTAGTGTTACCTCCAACCTCCACGGTGGACACATTTGTGCTACAAGTGATCATGAACAGCAGCTCAGCAGTGTTGATGTTGGTAGCCCACGTTCCTCAAAGTGATTTTCCCAGTGTACGGTAGAAGTGTTACCTGAATGGTGAATGGAAACCAAGGTAGTGTGCCTTAGCAACATATTTCAGGAAGAAGAAATGCATTAAAAATTCAGTGGCAAAACAGCACTGTACTTCTTATAAAAAGGGAATCACTCAAGGAGACCTTTCTCAAGAGCAAAGCTTGTGCAATCTAAAACTTGGAAAGATGTTTTGACCAGACTGAGCAATCTGTTGACCTTTCAGCAACATGCTCTTGGTAAACTCATGTGTATCAAAGGTACTGGAACCGACTGGCTTTGAAGACAAGTTGTGCCTGCTCAGGACATGCCCCAGTTTCATGAATAATGCAAATTCGGTGTTTTTACAGGACTTTGAGAAAGGTATACAGCCATATCATACTGTACAACATATCAGACTGTCGAAGAACATCTCCATAAATACAAATTAGCATTAGATATATTAAAATGCTGCCAGTAGTCAGTGGAAATGTACTGAGTGAAATGTTAAGTTCAACATCTGCTTATAGCAAATGCTGGGGCTTGAGGGTCACCATGTCATGTTTTGCAGCTGTTCCAAAAGCTGTGTTTCATGAAGACAGACACACATTCTACAGCAGTGGCCTTTGAAGAAAACTTTTTCCTTTCTTCTGTGTGTGGGTTTTATATTTTATTGGTAAATGTCCCTCTCTATACTCTGACATTTAGCTGTTCTGTATTTTACTTTAATGCTTCCGTCTCAATAAAAATATTCTCAGACATTGCCACATGCATTCACAGGGAGTTTATTACCACTTGAAAATGTTTTCTCATTATTCTGTTGTGTAAAAATAAACAACTTGCTTGGTAAAAATGGATTCTTCTGAATAGCTAGCACCATTTAAGCATGGCCATGTCTGTTGCAGTAAATCCAGGTGACTCCATCACAGAACACTCTATGAAGCACTTTTTCTCACCTTATGACATAGAAAATAACAGACATGGAGCAGTCCTTGTGGTCGCTTCAGCGCAGGGGCCGTAATTCAGGTCAGCCCTGTGGCAGCCCATGCAGGAATGAAGCATTTTCACTTTCTGCACCTGCACTGCCTCCCACACGTGAACCCAACGCACCCAGCCCTTGCAGGTTGTCTTGCCCGCAGGAGCCTGAAGGCCTTAGAGCTGCAGGACCCAAACACCCCATCCACACACAGCTGGAGGCACTCACTGTCTGCCTCTCCATCACACACTGTCTCCCAGGGAAGGCAGCCCAGGCAAACGACCTGCAGAGGGGCTGCTGCACATCATTGTACATCCAGGCTACAGGAACACAACAGGCCGCATCGGCCTTATTCTGCTCCCATATAACTGACATTAAGCTGCCACCAGAGTTCTATTGTGCAGGGATGGGTAGAACAAAAAATGCATCAACGCACACAGGAATATTTCTCCCAGGCATTCACATTTTTCTGAATATTAAATAATCTCAGGCATCTTTCCCTGGGTGTTCACACTTGAACATTTGATCAGCTTAATATTCCATAAACCTCCCTTCGCGTTCTATTCATTCATGGGCTTTTAAAAATAGCTTCTTTTTATTTCAAGACACAGATGTTAGCATAACACATCACTAACAGATCTCTCTGTCTGAATAAACAGGAATCTGTGTTTATGCACGATACAGGGAATTGTGTAGGGAGTACTCCTCATTAAAATGGTAAACTAAACCCAGCTTAATTACAGCTTGAAAGCCAAATGGGAAGTATGCTACTATCTTATCCTACAGGACACAGGGGAATTTTAAAAACAGTCTCATGGTAATGATAATGTAAACAGAAATAGAAAATCGAACCAGGCAATAGTATTTGATGTGCTCCATACCTACAGAGATCTGTTTCCATTTCTGGTGGTGATTTTATGGCCTGACCCAAAAAAAAAAGCAAAAAAAAGACAGTTTTCTAAAAGCATCTCCCAAAGCATGCTGGAAGATCTCCAAATGATACTGGAAAATGAAATGTGTATCATGAAATTTTGTACTCTGAGAGATTTTATAGAGGTTCTACATTAACGTTCTGCAGTGAAACACAGAGAAAGCACTCAAAGAAAATTATTTTTTTCTATCTATCATCTAACAAGAAATGAGAAGAAGTAAGCTTTCTCTGTCTCCTTGTCTGAAGACAAAAGGCTGTAAAACCGCTAGCCAAGACATTAAGAAATAGGGCCAGAAAGAGATGCAGGCACATAAAAGTCACAGTGCTGCATACTCCAGTGATGCTGTGAAAGACGGCATGTTGGACGTACTCTTGGTTTGCTTCATTTTTGAAATGTTTTCTGAAGGCAGTTCCAAAAGGAACTGAGCACAGTTTTCTCCCTTGTTGCTATTTTAGTAGCAAAACGAATTCACATTCTAAACAAATCTCCCACTAAATGTTCTAGCTACAAATAACAGTGGTATACGATAAAGTAAGTCAACCCTCCAACTGGAAGTAAAGCATTGTATTATCACAGCAGCTTCAACATCTGGCTTTGCCTATTAATTAATTCTCACCTAAAAACTCTTCTTTAGTTGAGTTGAGGTGATGTATCTCAGGCTAAAATATGTAATTCACAGAGTGTATATCCTTGCAGGCAATATACATTAATAGCTTTAAGCCCAAAATGATCTGTGGTGCTGACTACCTTTGCACAGTATCTCTGTGGTTAGCAGAAGCACTCTATAAATAAGCTTTGGGTTTCATGTTCTCAGCTTTTTCAGCCTCAGGAGGTTAGAAATTAAAGCCTGTAAATCATAGGGATGTGCCCTAACCACCCAACACGGGGAAGCAGGAGGATACTACGGTTTTGGCTGGAGTACAATACAAACCAACTAATTGTTTCCACCTCACTGAAAATGTAAAAAATACCTACATCTGTCAAAAGTATATAAGAAGCCAAACTTTCAGAAAAAAAAAAAAGGCTCAGAAAAAGAAGTGAAAACCATCCAAGCTTTAAACTGAAGCAACACCCAAGAAGCTCGTGAATACATCCAGTCTATCAAACTCTGCATAAAGCAAACTTCAGATGTGGAGAGTGTCACAGAACCACATGCAAAAAAATACACACATTTTACCACTCCACAGAATGAAACTGTAATCCCACTGGTAAAAATAAGAGTACTCTTTAAATGAGAGCAGAGGAGCCAGGAACCACAGAAGCCACGTCTGAGGCTCCCACTCTTTGTTTTACTGGCAGTGGCTGAACCTCTACGTTAAGTCCCTGGAGTTAACTCAGATTAATAACTGTGCTGCGGATTGACATTCGGCCAGCTCTGATCAAATAATATTTATACCTATCTGGTCATGACTTGTTAAATCTAATAACATAAAGAAGTTGCTCCTGTGCTGTACAGCATACTGGTATATAGAGATGGTGCTGAGTGGTGGACTGAGTCTGAAGTCTGTAATTCTGAGCTGGGGAATGGAACAAAGAGTCTTAACCAGCCACCCAGCTATGTGTTAGTGCAGTGTTATCAAACTCAGCATGATCCCAGGGCTCTTCCAGACCCCTGGTGCCCTGAGCAGAAGGAGCAGTTAGGAATTAGGCTGTGATAGATCACACTAATTCTAAAGTTCATCTCTTCACACAGGTGGGCATACTTGAACACACTTTAGCGCAAAAAGGCTTGATGCTATTTATTCTTTTACTAGAGGCACTACTGCTGCCTCATTTCTGCAAGTGACTCAGCTCCCATTTCTTCTCCTTGGGCAGGGTTGCAGAGTGTGCTGCACAGAACAGGTCTTCAGTGACGCTGACTGATGTGCTGGCAGATCGCAGACCCTGCTTGGAAGTTCTGTATGAACAGAAGAAGCTTAAACCCGAATTTAACAGCTTATTTTCAATACCAAGCTCTTCAACCATAAATAGAAACACACATTTTAGTTTGCTTGCCCTGTCTTCCATTTTCTCCCTTTCTCTATACCTTCAGTCTGAACCACGCTGCTCTACCTCAGCCTCTGATCCCCTGTGGTGGGTGCCAGGGCAGCCCAGAGCTCAGCAGTGGGCAGGATGGGACAGACAGTGCTGTACCCATCTGATTCTTCAGTCCTTAGTCAGAGTTTGCAGATGTTACTGGAAAAATAACTTCACAGCACCTTCAAACACTGCTCATAGAGGAGGCTTGTGGCATCTCTGCAAATACAGAAATTTTTGGCCAAGTTCACCCGCTGCACAACTGGCTCTTACAGAGAGCACTTAGCAAGCAGCAGAAAACTGAGGTTGTTGAGAGCACACACATTACAAAAATGTGCTTCTGTTAATCATGCCAAATTTTTGTGTTGTTCCTGAATTTCCTTTAGATTTTTGCTCTCTGCCCTCTCCTTTGCGAGTTCTGGGTAAATGCTTGCATCGCCTGGGGTTGCTCCAGCTTGCCTACATAATGGCAGTTGCTCTGTGAGCAGTGTCTGAACAAAACACCTCTGCTGGCTGAGTCATGAGATGGGGTGGAATTTATGAGGCATCATTCTCCAGATCACATCGCCTTTGGCTATGCTCTGTCAGAGGCACTCTGCAGCCCTCTGTAAATGCATGCTCTTTCATGTCACAGTGCTCTGGAAATAATTCTCTGAATGGAACAAAACAGACAGAAGAGATGTCTTATAATGGCATCTTTAAAAATATCAGAATAATCTGTATCCTATCTGACAGACAGTAATGTTCCTTTTTAAACTCTAACACCTTTAGAGAACAGGTTAGACTGCACAGCCCTCATGTGTTCTAATTGTATTCACATTTATTTTTAGAGGTGCCTTCTAGCCAGCCTCTAGCAGGAGGTCTTCCCAGGCAGACTGAACATTTTGAGGAAAACACTTCCCAGCCGATCCACAGAATGCCTCAACCTAAAGCTTCTTCTGCTGCTTCTATGGGAACTAGGTTCTGGGCAGGTTTATGCGTCTTCCTGTGCACTCATCATGGAGACTCTTCTGCAACACCTTGCACCTCAGCTTTTCTCCCAGCATTAACAAAGATCACCAGAGGCAACAGCAGGATGGGGAGCACAGCCACCTGCTTCCCAACAGCAGGTGGTCAGGCAGAGAACTGAAAAAGAAATAGCGGGATTTGAATGTCACCAATACCATTGGCTTGACCTACAAGTCAAGGACTGGGCAAAATATATCTCCATTTGAAAAAGAGCAGAGCCCGGAAGCAAGGTGATAAACTGCTCTTTAGTAAAACCTGGTGGTGATCTCAGAGCTGAGTTCTTACTGTATTTTCAAAATCATAGTGAAGATGCAAGATGCATCCATCTCATCACAGACAGTAGGCAGAGCATACTTAGAACAGCTTTCACAGTCTTCAGCTTTACCTAACAAGTTTGCTGAACAGGACTTTGCCCTGTTACAAATCAGTCCAGAAGCAATGTTACCAATTAGGGCAAAATGTCTGAAAAGATTTGGTTGTGCATACAATGTCACCAAGATGTGAACTATAAAACAAATCCAAGAGAAAAAGAGAATTTGCTCGGATGATCTGAATTTTCATGAAATAGCTGTGTGTCATATTGTGCAGGATATACTAACAGGTTTTTCAGCAGCACTCTGGGCACATATAGAGGCAAGTGGGTTCCCTGATATGCTTTGCACAATTAGTAAGCCTGAGCCTAACAAAACTGAACCACTTCATTCTCACATAATGAAGAAGCAATGAGCCACACAGATAAAGACAAGATAACATAAAAAGGTCAGATGCCTTGCCTGGCTTTATACAGAAAGAAAAACAAAATCTATCAGCTTTTGGCATCCATGCTGGTAGGTACTTCCATACTCATGTCAGAAAGTCCTCAAAGGCTGTGTTCATCCAGTCTTGTGCTTCCCTTTTTCTACCAATTTTGAAGTGATTTAGAAAGCCTACAATGAAAAGAGTTAAACAAATCTAAAATGCTCGGTCAAGGCACCAAAATAAACCTGGAGCTGCTGAAATGGAAAACAGAATGAGTCATAATCCAAGAAATGCCTCGGGCTTGCCATGCTCTCAGTGCAATATGTCAATATAATCTAATAAACTTGCTATTAAAAAAGGTTCAGAGTGCCTAGCATATGTTCTAGATAGTCATCAACACACACAAAAAATGTGTAGATGTATATGCATCCCCACTGCTTCTGTATTTTGGGAATGAGGCAGAACAGATGCTTCCCAGCTGCTTCCTTGGAAGAGCCCTGGGAACTCCCCCAGAAACCTCCCCCGGTGTGTGCTCGTCTTTGAAGGAATGAAAAATCAGGTTGAGGACAAATTGCCCCAAAGGGAACGATGGGGATAGGTCTCTGGAGTGGCCTCGAATCCAGAGTGTCACCCGGACTGTTTTACCATACATAGCTTGGGCACAGTCACAGTACATGGGCGTTCTGCCCTTATTCCCAAAGGTTCAGCTGGAAAACCTTGTAGTTCTGACTTGTTTCAGCCAGAGGGATAACAGGTTTCTCACTGGAGGGTGGAGAACTTTATAGAGAATTCTTTGTAAAGTGGAAGAGAAGACACAGAAAAGTGATAAACAGCAGTAGGGAAATTGCATGAACGCACATACACTCACAAAATATCCAGCTACAAACTGAAGCTGTCTACAGAAAATAAAATGGATGCACCTTCAGCAGGCATAAATAGGAGCAGCTGAGGCCAAGCATTTATTTTAACTAACCCTAAAGCTGTAATGCATGAGAGAGCCCATAGTAATAGCAGACAGAAAAGCTAAATGCAGTCTGTAAGGTAATACAGCAACAAAACAAAACAGTCTTGAGCTGTTTTCACAAACACATCAAGTCAAAGAGAAAGAAGGTGAAAATCTATCTTTGTATGACCTTATCCTCTGTGTGCTTGCCAGGAATTTTACATGCAGTTATAGTCATCTAACTATCAGAAAGACAGGGGGAGAAAATGGAAAGAGTCCAGAAAACAGCAAAAAGGACCAGAGAGCTGGAGAGACAAACACATAGTGAATGATTAAAATAGAACTGGATTCTGAAGACCTTGGCAATATGACAAGAAAAAAAAGATAGAGTAATGCACAGTTTGAAAGGCATAAATACAAAAAGCAAGGGACTTTTATGGCAAAATAGGAAAAGCAAAGAAATAGTAACTAAATAAAAGAAGAAAATAGTATGCTGGACATCCAAAATAGACTGAGCACTTTCTCAGGCATGGGAGATGTAAAAGACCTACAAGGATTAATGTAGGACTGACACTGTTTTCTTCTCACAAACCTGTCTGCAGCAGGTCTCTTAAAACCTTATTCCTCACTAGTTCACCTCCAGTACACAATGCCGCATGCTATTAAGACAACATAGCTGGCATTTCATTTAAGGATCATCTCACTCAGGTCAAAGCAGCTTTGGAGAACAAGCTGAACAAAATGACGCCTCACTCACTGTTCTCTGCTGTGTCTCCTACCACTGCTGTCACAAGCACAAACACTGAAGGACATCTTAAGATGTGAGCATCACATACATACGATTTCTTCCGGCACTCGTTGAACCCACTGAGTGCTGCTGAGTCACTTGGGCCAGTTTCCTTATTCCATCTGGATTTAATAAAAAGTTATTTGAAAGACAGAAAGAGAAAAAGCATGTAGAATTGGAAGGGAGCAGACTGGAGGGGGAAAAAAACTAAAAAACAAACAACTGGAGGAGCCAACTGAAGAAGAATCAGAGATCACCAGACTTTATCATGTGCGTTCTGTCTATAAAGTAGCTTTGTATTCACTGTCCTCCTGTCTCTTTCCTTGGCACAACGTGGACAGAGCAAAACACTGTAACAGGTATATATTCATACATACAATACAAATACATTTTCTTATATATTAAAGATACACATGTGGTAGTTCCATGGACAACCACCAATCTAAAATCCAAATGATACTAAAGAATTCTTACAGAGAGAAGACACGTAACCCAAGTGTATCTTCAAGACAGGAGCAACTACACTAATTGGACTCAAAGCATTTAGCAAAAATGCTAATTGCTCACACAGTCAACAAAAGTCACCCAAATGGATGACAAACAGAGTCTTTCTCTCCTGGACTCTCATCTCAGTGCAGTTTCCAAAGTAGAACTTGTTAAATTGCATGACCTTTGAAAAAGTATTCTGAAAATTCTACTATCCCCAAAGCAGCAGCCATTTTTGTAAAGGAATTTTTTTCATCTCAAAAATGACTTAATTATTAATTTACCAAAAGAAGTCAAGATTCAAACAAGCCACCCAAGCAAGCCACTATAAAAAGACAGAGAACACATTAGGAAAAAGAAAAAAAAACAGTACCAACAAGAAAATAACACAACAGTAGTGTTTGTGCAGCACTCCTTGTGCAAGTAAAAGTCCCTTATGAGCCCTAAGCGTAGGACCAGCCAAGGCCTTGGAAAGGAAAAACTCATCAGTTTTTTGCTAAGCCATTCTAAAAGTAAACTCTGAATAGGAATGGAAAGTGATTTTTTCTACATTTTAGCAGCAAGTAAGTAAGTAAATAAATAAATAAATACATTCCTTTTTCTCAAGGATTGAATTAATTTATTGCTGTGAATGTCCTGAACTCCTTGGAGATGTTCCATCTCATCGACATATTGCAAACAGAGCAAAAATGCATTCTTAGGATAAGTAGTTCATCAGATCACGAGAGCTTTCTGTAAAGGCACAAGAACTGCACAAGGGAATGAGCTGACTCAAGCCAAACACTCTCAGTATTTCCCCTCCACATCCGAAGCATGAGAAAAGCAGAAACCTGTAAAAAGATCAAAGAGCATTCAGCATTCGTTGTGAGATACTCAGTTGCAGGAATCATCAGGAAAATTCAGTGGCAGTGAACGGCTGAAGTGTGGTTTAGAAATGCAAAGTAAACCACGCTAGTCTAAATCAAGACACTGTGACTTTCTGAGTCAAATTTCAGCTGGACAGCTTTCATAAACTGCTCTGAGATGCATTTGATCTGTCTGCTGAATGGATAGGAATCTGCACCTTCAGAAAAAATTACTAAGATTTAAAACAACAACAACAA
>PPHD01024206.1:0-12203 GCA_002909625.1 Bambusicola thoracicus
ACTTGCACCGTGGAGCCAGACTTGCTCAGAGCTTTCAGTCTTGTACAATAACCCACGACCCCAGCCTGCTCTGTGTCTCCTTCCATCTCTGTACTTCCTTGCTCCTGAGATACGGGTTCCCAGTTCACACCAAGGAGGCATTTCCTTTGAGCTGCCATCCCACGCATCCTCTCTGCTGACAGGAAGCAGCAGCAGCGGGCACAAGGAAGGGGCAGTGCTGCCGGCATGCTGGGGAGCCATCTCACTTAGCCCAAAGGATCAAATGGGGTCTTTATCACCTCCCCTCCTGGATCTCACTAACAAATGGCTCCATCACCCAGGAGTAGACAATCCTCCAGTTGTTTTTTTGTTTGTTTGTGGGTTGTTGTGGTGTTTTTTTTGTTTTGTTTTGTTTTTTGGAGGAGTGGGAAGGAACCATAAAGGCTGACTGCTAGCCAAGTGAGTCTATTTATAGTGGTGCCTTGGGTGCTGCCCATGATGAGAGGCCCAGGGACTGGCAGGAGTCTTTACCCATGTCCCCACATGTGCCTGCAGAGCCAAGGCCCCAGCAGGCCTGCCTGTGGGAGAGGCTGTCTGTCTGGGTGCGATGCTTCAGCAAGAACCTAGTGCCTGGGCTGCCAGCATCCCCCTCTGCTTCTTGGTTATTTACCCATGTTGTCAGGAAATGGAACTCTGTCTGTACTTGGGCCCTAGGAATGCTGAGCTGCAGCGAGGCAGCCTCTATTCCCTATCAGAGGGAAAGATACTGGGGTGCCCTGTCCTCTCCCCACCCACGTGCTCGTGCAGGGACAGTGCTACACTACTGCTGCAGGTTAGGATCTCCAGTGCCACAGAGCACCTGGCACAGGAATCACGTACTGAGCTGAGGGCTGATGTGCTGCCTGCAAGGGCTCCTTCCTGCAGCTAGAGAGCAAGGATGGGATGTGAAACAAGAGATCTTCTTTCTTGAGACCACAGGAATACAGTCTTGGGGAGACCGGGGTCATCTGCTGCTAAACGTCTCGGTGTAACTTTAAGTCTCTAATCTTAATGGAATTGCAGCAGGAACCAGGCAAGGCCATTAATCACTGGAAGATAAACAGCAGAAGCACAATGGTTACCTGGTGTGCAGCCCTGTTACGGACGGGAGGGAGCAGCACACCCGCCCACCTGCCTGCTGGTCTGGGCTGCCTGAAGAGTGCTTCCAGGTGTGCAGAAGTTCACCCATGGATCACTGACTGCTGGTGAGTGCTGAGTCACTGCTTATTGTAGGTTCTCTATTTGGTCCTTGCAGTGCGGTGCTAGCCCCTGAGCTTTGGCGTGGAGCGTTTTCATAGCAGCGTGTGCTTCTTTGAAGCCTGAGATATATTTTTCTCTATTTCATTAGCAGGATTTGCCAGGTGTCCCCGAGGTTCTTAGCATCTCATTGCTTGGAGCTTGTTATTTGAGCCACAAGAGCATTGTGGGCAGTGTGTGCTATGCTGTCGTGTGTCCCACGTGGGCTGGCTGTGAGGGCTGCTGCTCCATACCCGTCCTCTCTCTCCATTACTGGAGAAGTTTCTGATAACTCAGACTGGGATGGGGAGAGGATGGAGAGATGCACTGCTGCCAACTCGGTGTGTGATGTAGGTAACATTGCTTGGCTGCTCTGGGATGCCGTTCCTCATTGCAGAAATGATGTTAAAAAGCCTGTTTGAACTGGGAGAGGCAATGAAGTGAAATTCCTTTAAGTGCTTCCAGATCATCAGATAAGTGGTGCTAGAGAAACACACAGCCTTGCTGGATGCTGCCTGATGTGCCCTGCGGGGCTGGGGTCAGCCCACAGGGCGAGGGTGAGCCCCCAGCTGCAGCAGAGGAAAACAGCCAAATGCCTGTTCTGGGTAGCAGAGGGTTAATAATGCATTGGGCTCATGCAGGACTATCACAGTGGGAGCATCCCAAGGAGAGACAGCTCTGTACCCATGTCTGCAGGAAAACAAGGAAAAAAACAATGTCCACAGAAGATGTGTCCTGTTTGGCTGCACCGTGTGTTAACAGTTCTCCCTGGTGCTCCCAGCCATCGGGTCTGTGTGTGGCTGGTCCCCGGCCCGTGGCAGCACTGGGGGGGGCCCTGAGAACCAGGCAGTGCCTACACTCAGCTTGTGCTAAAGCAGTATGGCCAGGCACCCCAACGGAGCTGCCCTAAGCCTACCTGTGTGGTTCTGAAATGGCAGCCAAGGGCCGGAGGTACCACTTACAGCACAGGGGAGAAGTGCTGCCTGCTTTCCTACAAAGCTGGTTTTTCTGTACTCCCTGTGCTCTTGCAGGAATCTCAGCATGGGGCTGGCTGTGTCCAGCTGCCTTCCTGGGCGCAGCACCTTGGCTCCATCAGCCCGGGCTGTGCTCGTCCCTCTGACAGGCTCTGCGGTTACATTAATAAAGCTGCACTTTGTTACAGCTCCGTTTGTTTGTTAGGCATCTGGAACAAAATAAATCAGCGGAGGCTCCGTTTTGCCATAACGAATCGCAGTTGCACAAAGTTGCTGGCAACGTCATGCTTCGGAGCACAGGAGTGCTGGGAGCTGCGTGTGCTCGGAGGGCGCAGAGAAATACATTGCTCCAGTCGGGACAGAAAGAGGCTGATTTAGGGGAGAAATGTGGCAGTGAGCATCTTGCAGCGTACACAGAGCAGGGAGGGGGCTCTGCTCGCAGCTTCCTGCGCACGTGGCACGTTTGCCCACACCTGTGCAGGAGCAGAGCAGCTGTGGTGACCGAGCCTGGCAGCAGCCTGCCCACACACCTGCTGCTCAGTGTGTGTGCAGGTGTGATTGCTGCAGCAATGAAAGGGAGGTGGTCCGCTGCCTTTAGGTATCTGTGCGGCTGTAAAGTTGGCCCATCGAGGGAGGGTGGGCCAGGAGACGGCCGGAGCAATGCGGTTCTGGCTGCCTCAGAGCTTTGTATGCAGATGGAGGGCAACAGATGACTCAGCCGCTACTGGGGATGTCAGTGGCTCTCACAATTAGTAAACAAGCTGAAGAAAGCCCCTAATCAGGCAGGCTGAAGGTCGGGAGGCCCGGCCGTGCCGCCAGCACGTCGCACCCCGCACGCGGCTCCGACCTTGGCGCGCTGTGAAGCCGTCAGTCAGTGCTTCTGCCATAAATCCTGCCCGCAGAAGTTTGACTCGGCCATAAACAAAACTTGGCTAAAACAGCGGCTAGAGAGAATCTTTTGCGCGTGCTGCAGCTGGGCTGCTGCTGTAGGACAGCCGTGTGGAGCTGGGGCTGGCAGTGGGGTGGTGGCAGAGCCCAAATGGCTGCGAGGGATGCGCGTTCCGCTGCCCGGCTCCACTGCTGTCTGAATGCAGCAAGCGGGGAACTCAGGCTGCAGCATCTTGAGGAAGCGTGGAAAGGATGCGCACGACTGCCAGCCCCGTTTGGGGAGGCATTGGGCGGCTGCCGGAGCTCCGACCTCCACACCCCCCCCACCTTTATGGCCCTTGCACCATGCCCAGAAGGTCAGTCTGTTTACCCAGACATTGTGCAGAGGGGAGCGAGGGGATAATGGGCCCTCCCCACTGCAAACACGGCCGGCCGCAGCCCCACAGCCTTGTGCAAGCGGCTGTGCTTGCAGGATCGGGCTCAGGGCTCCACAGTGAACCGCTCTGTTCCCGTGAATCTGTGGGCACGGAGACGAGGGAAGCAGCGAAACGCGGCTCTGAACGTCAGGGTCCTGAGATGCACCACTCTGCCTGGGGACTGTGCGCCAAGTCTGGGTTGTGGGGTCTGTTTTTTAATCCTTAGTTTTTTCCATCTGTTCCGTGCAGCGTCCCACACAGAGCCCTGGGAGGTAGGCATTTGGGTGGGTAAGGAAGAAAGCTGCAGATCCGTCATTACTCATTCAGCCCAGCCCGCGGGCCATCCCATCAAAGCGGCGCAGAGCGAAGGGCCGGGGCAGGGGGAGGGGTCGCAGCCCCCCGCTGCAGGGACAGCCCGAGATCCGCCGGCAGCCCGCGTCGGATACGTGCGCCGAGCACCGCGCGGCCACAGCCCCGCCGCAGCTGAGCTCCCGCGCCCGCTGCCAGAACGACGCCGTGAAACGCTTCTAACGGGATGCACGGTGGAGCACCGCTCCTCGCTCTGCCTGGGGGACCGCTCCCTGGTTGGGTATGGAGCCGCACCGGCACGGCGCTTACGGCTCAACGAATATCACTCACGTCTACGAGTATCCCTTAAACACCGCGGTGCGCCCCGTCCTCCGGACCGCCCGATTTTCATTTTAAAGAAAGAAATCCACGCATTTGCTTTAAAACCAAAATAACCTCGCAATAAACGCGCATCCACAAAAAACCATATCCTGCAGAACTGGAAGTTTGGGATCTTGCGGCACCAAAAATAAAACTGATGGAACAAAAAGGGAATTTCATGTGGTTTTCATTGTCAAGTCTAAGCTCAGAAACAAACAGGAAATAAAACTGGCTAAAACAAAAGGGATTTCTTTTAAAGCATGTTCAAATCCAAGCGGGGAGCGGGTTTATTTGGGAGGCATTTTCTGTTTATTTGTCTTTCAGAAAGACAAGTAAATAAAAACGTCGGCACGCAGACAGGTCAGCGTGATTTATGGCTCAGCTCTCATGCATCTCTTTGGACGGTTATTGGCGGCAGCTCCTAAAAATTGGCCTCGCAGAATCGGCACTGGGAAAAGGGGCTGAGGGTTCCCAGCCCCGACGGTGGTGCTTTTGGTTCGTCTTTGTGCTGTCTGCAGGCAGCACTGATGGAGCTGAGCCCTCCGGCCCGGCCCTCCCCGAGGCTCTGCTAGCAGCAAATTATGGCACTTATTTAAATAGAGGGGGCCGCGGGAGGAGGGCAGTGAGAAACAGCCGAGTACACGCTCCATCCTAGAGACACTAACAGGTCTGAGGCTGTCGGCTTCTGGGATGGTGGAAGTTATTGGATGGGGTTTGCAGCAGGTGGCTCATTCACAGAAGCTCGGATGCTAATTTCTGAGGGGTTAATTGGACAAATGCAGGTCTGCTTCAGCTGAAATCACAAGGAGCTGCAGCACCTCGGTGCCTTTCTGAATACCTTGAAAGGCTGAAGAATCAGGCGTACAAAATTAATAGCAGCTCCTGCGCTTTAACTCTGGATTCCCTGCTCTCGTGCATGGGTGAAAAGGGTGTAAGTGCCTATTTCCTGGTGGAGCCACGCTTTGGGAGACAGTGCAGAGCATCACAGTGAGGTGGTGTTCCTGGCTCAGGGCTGCAGGGTGCTCCGAGCTACCAGAACTCGGTTTCTCCTCTGTGACACTGGGCCGTGTCCCCTTGTTCTGGGGCACCTGGGTCTGTCCCAAAGACCCCACAGGAGCTGGTGGCACTGCCAGTCCCGATCTGGGCAGATCCAGCCCCTGACGCAGCACAACCTGACCCACTGTGCCTCCAGCAGCAGCCTCAGGGCTGCCTTAAATGCCCCATGCAAGCCAGGAGCTAATAACCAGCTTCATTCAATTCCCAGTCACATTATTATCCAATCTGCCAGAGGCATTAATATTCAGAGGTGAGCCAGGCGGAGGGCAGGGGTGCCGGCACGCAAAGGGAGGACAGCAGGCACAGTGCAGCCGCACAAATCCTCTCTCTCTGGCTGCCTGCATCCCAGCCCCGTGCTGCCGGAGGATTTTCCCCAGTCCCAGCTGTGGTGCCAGGCAGTGCAGACAGAAGGCAAAACATGGGTAGCCCAGCACTGTGCCCCAGCCCAAAGCCAGGTTCCGGAGCTGGCACAGTTCAATGCCATTGAACCTCAGCATTGCGCAGCAAGTGGGGAGCTTCCCCCAACAGCCAGGCCATAAGCAAACCACAGCCTCCTGTGTTCGGGCAGGCAGCAGTGCCACAGCTCCCGCTCCCGGCTCCGCCGTCTTGCCCCATTGTAGGACACGTGGCCCAAGGCCGCCAGCCATCCCTACAGGGACTTAATTCCCAGCCCAGGACCTCCCCTGTCCCCAGAGCTGGGGCACATGTGCCAGGTCACGAGACAGAACTCATGTCCCCACCACATCTCATCTTCCTTTCGGCGCGCTCTCCCAGATCGGGTTTCTGGTTTTTTCTTTTTGGCAGTGCCCGAAGTTAGCCTTACCTCTCAGTCTCATGGTTTCGGTAGCATCTGACAGACAGAAGAGATGCTGCTTTTTGCTGACCTTCCTATAAGGTGCACAAACGGGTTTGTTGCAATTCAAGCCATAGTTCTCGCATCTATTCTTTGCCAGAATTAAGCCCTTTCAGAAAGGCAGCAGATATTAAGCGAGGCCTGCAGACATTCCTCTGCCAAAGCAGAGCTACGAGTTCTCAAAGCAGTTCCCGGGAAAGGACCCATTTCACTTACTGGGATATAGCTGTGTTTCACGAAGGCTGGCTCCCACGCAACACCGGCGGCAGACCAAGAGCACTGCCCCTGCCCCGAGCCCTCACACAGCGCCTCATACCGAGCACGGTGCGACCATCCGGTAACGAAAGCCACCTCCTGCCCCGTTTCTGCAGCTATCAGCGGGGCCCGGCAGCAGCTCCATACCCCGCCAGTCCCTCCGGAGCCAGCAGCAGGCCTTTGTCCCCGCAGGAAGGCACCGCGCAGCTTACGCAAACGTCCGTCCCTCCGATGGAGCAGGCGGCTCGGGAAAGACCTCGCCGCCATCGCCATTAGTGCGGTAGGACTCGATCACGGGTGACGCTCTTGAAAGACACCTTCCCAAGCTGCCGTTTTCAGCATCTCCCTAAGCCGCAGGACGGACGAAACCTTTTCACACCGCATCCCGCAGGCCGGGAGCAGAGAGCGGCAGGGAAGCGCCGGGTTCCCCTCTTTGCTTCCCGCACTACCAGTTCCCCCCGCAGCCCGCCGGGCGGCAGTGAGCCGGGGCCGCGGCACCGAGCCCAGCAGCGCTGCCGGGGGGGCCGCCCGTCCCGTCCCGTCCCGCTCAGCTGTCCCGCGGCGGGGGCGCGGGGCCGACAGGTGTGCCCCGTTCGGCAGCACCGGGCCGGATCCCGCCACCCCCCCGAGACCGCTCCGGCAGCTGCAGCGCGGGGCCGCTCCCAGGGCCGCCGCCAGCCGGGGCCGAGCCGCCCCGCGCCCCGCTGCGGGCAGGGAGACGGAGCCCCCGCCTCGGGCCCGCTCTCGTCGAGCGCAGAACGGCCGCGCTCCGTCGGGCGCCGCTCCGCTCCGCTCTCCGCCCCCGGCGGTAACGGCTTCCCCGGGGCCGCGCTCATCGCCGAGAAGGTGAAGGAGCCCGCACCACAACCCGGAGCGCGACCGTCGGCTCCGCTCGGAGCCTCCCGGCGCTGCCCGGCCCCGCTCCTTCCCCCGCAGCTGCCGACGGAGCCGCCGCCGGGGGGCCGGCGCTTCCCTCGCTCCTTCCCCCTCGACCCGGCCGGCTTCGCTGCTCCCGGCGGGTACCCGCAGCCACGGGCCGGGTCGCCCTCGCCCCGGAGCTGCAGGGAGGTCGGCTCTGCTGTAAACAGGCGCCAGCTCGTTACATAAATATCATTTATCCAACTGTCCGAACGCCGTCGTGTCGCCGCGCTTTTCCCAGGCGCCGTCTCCCCGCGTCCCGCTGCCCCGGGCCCTGCAGACAGCTGAGCCGCAGCCCGCAGCGCCGTTATTTACAGCGAGCCCCGGCTAATTTAAACAGCCCCGGCCCCGCTCGCCCCAGTGGAAAATGCCTAAGTTTAGCAACTGCCAGGGGCTCCGGGAGCGCTTGCCGGGAGGGGCCCGGGCAGCCCAACGGGACGGCAGGACCTGCAGTATCGCGGCAGCGATCAGGGCAGGGGCCGGGCCCGTTCCGCCCGCTGTCCCCCAGCTCCTGCCCCGGGCACGGCTCTGCGGTCCCGAGCGGAGCGCCCCGAGGATGCTCCCGTCCCGCGCCAGTTCCGGACGCACCCGGGAGGGCACCGAGCGCGCCCCAGGGAGAGCAGCGGACCATCCCGTTCCCGGGAGGTGTCTGACGGAGGGTCACTTACAGCAGCTCCAGATGCGGGCTCGGCTCGGCGGCCTTAATCCTGCGAACGGGGTGACGCCGCTGCCCCTGCCCCGCTACCCGGGCCGCTCCGCCGCTGTCAGAAAGTAAATCCCCGCGATTCCCCGGCACGCTGCGTCTCTCTGCCGGCCTGCGGCTCACGGGGAGAACGGAGGGCGCCGGCCGACTGACGCCCATTCACCCGGTCCATTCACTTTATGGCGGCGGCCGGCGCCCCCCGCCAGCTGCACCGGGCGCCCCGCTCCCGCCCGCCCCATTCCAGTTGCGCGCCCGCCGCCGCCCGCCCCGTCCAGCACCGCCCGCCCCGGGCCCGCCCCGCTTCCACGCCGCCCAATCTCCGCACGGCTCGTCTGCATCCCGCCGCTCTCCGGTACTCCGATTCGCAAAGGCGGCCGCTAGATCACGCCTTCGCCGCGATGGCCGCGCCCCTGCCCCGCCGCACGGCTTTCGCCGCCGTGGCCGCGACGCGGAAGGGGAGCGGGGAGTCCGGGTGCGGCGGTGCCGGGGGGCACGCGTGGGCACGGCTCTGCGGCCCGGAGGGGCCGCCCGCCGCGTCCGGACCCACAGCCGGCTGCCGGGACCGCAGCCACGCATGGCGCAGCGGCAGCTGTCGGGAACGCCGATTGCGCGTTAGTTACTGCACGCGCCGTCCCGGCTCTCGTCGTACCGGGAACTCTTCGGCTTCCCTTTGGGGGCCCCGCCGCCGGGCACGGAGGGAGAGATGCGCGGTCCTGCGGCCGGGTTTCCTCCCTCGGGTCATTTCAGTGTTGACCCGCGCTCCGGCTTATGGTGCCAAAGGTCAGCCTGGAGCTCTTCCACCGACGTGTTTTAGAGATTAGGAAATAATGTGAGAATAGGAGTGGATTTTAACCCCAGTGACTTATGAGCCGTACCGAGGGAGCCTGCTAAACGCATCATGTGGCACATAGATATGTAGGGGAGAAGAAACGCACACGGAGAACTGCAGAATGTGAAGAGGGGTTAAGAAGACACGGCACTATGGATTGCTGTTCAGAAACACATTAACATTGGCAGTGCAGGGGCTGTGGGAAAACCTGAGAGAAGCTGTCAGCGTTGAGATGCTCGTGAGAAATTACACTTATGAATAGTAGCAACCTGAGGTTCCCATTTGCCTCACTGCTTTGTGCCTCCAGTAAGTGACTGCAAAGCAGACCACGTCTTTTCCCATCTCTGATTTTAACCTCCCCCAGCAGCAGGCACAGCACAGCAGCGGTGGCACTCCCCAGGACAGCCCGTCTCTCCCACTACATGCCCAAGGAAAGCAGAAAATCCAGCTCATGGTCTGCAGCAATAAAGGGAATTATGTGAATCGCCTCTCATCCCTCCAAGCCTTCCACCATGAGTAGCTTGCAACAAATACAGACAGCACTTATGCTTTAAAGTAATGATGAAACAGAAGTATTTTTAGCTATTTCCTTTGGGCAACTGGAAATAAGAAGCAGCACTCCATCTCAGGCTCGTTCCCTGCGGAGCGCAGCATGAAGAGAATCCAGGAACAGGAAGGCTTTCTTTGGGACAGCCTCCCGCAGCCGTCCTCTTGCAAGGACCGTCTCCCTGGGAGGGAGGGCTCTCCTTTTGCTGATGAAATGTAGCAGCGGCTCTCGTGGATGGTGCCAAGCGTTCTGAGCTGCAGCACATATTGTCTCACCAGCTGGATGATTCACTGCTGGAGAAGAGACCAAGGACTTCACCTGAGCTCAGCAGACAGATGTTACCACTTCACATTAATTAGAAAGAAGGGGAGGGGGGAAAAGAAGAAGTAACTAAACCAAGAATGAACTTGAGTTGCATCTTGTCAGAGAGACGGGATATGCAGAATGAGGGAATTCCAAAGCAGGTTAGGCATACTTCACTTTTTACTGTCTGGGAGGTGTGTGTTCTCAGAGGAAACCCTGTCTCTGTTACAGGCAGATCCAGTCCTGCAGCTGCCTGGTTTTGCTGCTCTCAGAGGGTGCTGCAATTGGCTTTGGTGGTCATGGTTTCCACCTTTGCGTTTTAACTAATCTTTTAGCCACGCTAGGTTTGTGCTATCAAACGCCTTGAAGATCAGAAGTGATGCTGTGGTTTGGCCTCCTGGGCCAAGAGGCAGAGGGTGAGTTTGATGCCTTTGTGGTGGTCAGGGCTCCCACTGCAGCACGCTCGTCCAGCTGGCATTTGCCAAGTGCTGTGGGCTTCATGCCCAGGTGTATCACGTAGCTGTAGCCTTGCCAAGAGGTGACAAAGATATGACTAACTGAGGTTAAGCTGCTCCTGCCAAAAGGCATGGCTGCTTGTGGCCAAACAGAGAACATGGAAAACACTGGGAGTTTCACTTCGCTGGGGAGTGCTCCTAAGATATGGGCTATGTAGAACAGCCGGGAAGATGTTTCAGCTCAAGAAGGCTGCTCTGCAGCTTCAGTGCTGTGTTCTGTATGATTGCCAAAGAAAGGTTTGATTGTTCTTGAGCGTCTCAGTTCAGCTCTGCTGCTCCAGCTGCAGGTCCTGGCCTGAGAGCACACTGTACCAGATGCAGAACGTCAGTTTCCATTTGGAGAGCCTTCAGCTGGCTGTGGGCCGGTCCCTACCTGAGCTTCCTTTGGAAAGGGGCAGCTGCTTGGAATGACTGTGACATTTGTTTTGGATGCTCATCTCTGAGGAGAGTGTCTGCAAGCAGTTCCTAGCCATGGTGACTGCTTCTGCCTTCTGAGTCAAACCCCTTCCTGACCAGACTGCAGGAACCTGAGGGATTTGCACGTGTTTTGCTGTTCTGATCTTGAGTTTCACTGTCCTGTGCTGTGTGTAAGAACGGTGCCTTGGGAATAAAGCAACGTGGGCCTTTCCCATCTCTTGCACTCCCTCAGTGCAGGGTGGTGCTGGACTACCCAAGGGCTGGATGACACCGTGCTTGGTGCATGCATGTGAACTTGCTGCTCCCAGATAGCGTGGGGCTGTGCTGTATTGTTTTCTCTCCAGACAATGCAGCACTGGATTGTAAGTAAAAATGCAGAGCACACTGCAATGTTTGCTCTTTATTAATGCACTAAGATGCATTTGGGTGAAGCAGAAGGCTCCTGGCTGGCTTGGTTTCAAGCTCCGTGACAGGCTTCCATAAACACTTTGCAGCTCTCTGGGCAGGGGCAGAAGGCATGGAGAGGCTGCAGCCCCTTCACTGGCAGGGGAGGTGGGCTTGGCTGGGAGGGATCTGGCCTGGTTCTTGTTCCACGTTTGAGGAATGTATGTGGCCGCTTACAGCAATTACACCTTAACCTTCCAGCTCTGAACTATTATCAGGGAGGTACCGGCTGGAGCAAATATGTTGACCTCTGGATAACACAGCTGAGAGATAACTGCAGTCTCAGCCTCAGATGCTCTGATTCCTGCTCACGCAGTACTTGGGTAGGCTTTCCTGCAGGCCGAGTAGGATGGGGTGTCCATCCCCAGAGCATCCCCGCCAACACGGGCCGTACTCTGAGGAGGGAGGTGATGGCGTCAGGCTGTCTGTGAGGGCACAGATAGGGCCCACCTCACGGCTGGGTTGGGCTGGTTCTTGTTGCGCGTTTAGGTTTTTGTCTAAGGTATTTTACTGCTTTAGCCAAGCTGCAACAGATGAAGTTGTAAGTCTGACAGCGGATGAGTATGGTTTGACCCTTCTGCTCTCTTTCACCTTCAGTTTGTGCTTTCCTACACGTACAGCATTAAGGTTTGGGGGGTAGGCTGACAGCTGCCCTGACCAGTCCAATATCTGGCACAGCAGCCTCCAGGCTGACGTGCCCACGGGCACCAGAGTATGTACCTGTGAGCTTTCTACAGGGGACCGGAGGTGGGACGGGGCGGGGCGGGGCCAGAGGGTGGGAGAGGCGGATGCCCACACTGCCCCGGGCGCAACGCGGCGGGAGGCCCGGCCCACAATGCCCTGCGCGGGCAGCCCCGCCTCCGGCTACCCCTCAACCGCCCTTGCTGCTCCCCCCTCCCACGCTTGGCCACGCCCCTCGGCGGCATGGCTCCCTCACGATTGGCCAGTGGCCCCGCTAGTTCTATCTTCTCTGCCGCCATTGGTTCTCTTTGGCTTGTCACTGGATAACCCGCCTCCCCCGGCTTAAGCCCGTGATCCTATTGGGCAGCCCGGCGAGCCGGCCGCCACGCCGCGCGGGGGTTGGCTCCGCGGGCTGTCCGTCGGCGCAGTAACCAGGCAGCGGGTTAGGGTGCGCCTGTTTCCACGTCAGTGCGAGGGTAGC
>PPHD01024207.1:0-12203 GCA_002909625.1 Bambusicola thoracicus
TATTATCTCTTTTTATTTTTACTTGTTTTATCAGATGAAGAAGCGGAATTCTACACAAGCATATAATATGGTCCCACTACAGATTATTATTCTTTTTACTTCAGCTTAATGTTTTTCATGTTTTATTCACCGCTGGTTTTAACCATAATGTTCTATTTACCTTCATGACAGCTCTTGAGGGCTGAGTGGAAATTCTGAAAAGACTGTGAACAGTGACTCTTAGATCGCTTTCCAGAGTGGCAAAATCTAATTTAGAGGTTGCCTCTGTTTATGTGCAGTTAAAATTTCTTTCCCATATGTTTGCTTTACATTTAACCAGAAATGCCTTCCATCTGCCATTGTATCTTCTTGTCACTGAATACCGTGAGAACTTTTTGCAACTTTTTACTATGTATTTCAGACTGGAATGTCCTGAATCATTCTCTGTCATCTGCAAATTTTGTCATTTCACTACTTGTTCCCTTTTGTGGACCACTTATGAATATTTCAAACAACACAAATCTTGCACTGATTCCTTTGGTGACAGCTATGAATAATGGGCTTTTCTTCCCAACTCTTGAATCTGTTATTCCTCTTTCTGTCTTATTTCTAACGTTGTTTTTAAGAGCTTCAAGTAAACATTGGATTGGGACATTTTTATAATACTTGTTGAATACTAATAGAGGTATGAGAAATAATGTGTACTGAATCTTTTAACTCTTTACCAAAATATCATAGTTAGGATTATTTCCATTAATTCTATTCTTTATGACACATTTTTAACAATTCACCCAACTGATACTTTAACATATGATAATATAAATTTCACACCCACCAATCCATGGCCTTGCTAATTTTCTACTTTTTCTGACACCCTTTTCTGTGATAGTCTTTTTGGTCTCTCCTACTGATTCAAAGATCTAATGCAAGAATAACTTTTGTGGCATGCTCTAACTAGTGATATGGAAAAATATTTCTACTTCCTAAGAACTCAATGTATGTATTTTTCTTCTTCCAATATTTACCCCATGATAACCTGTTTGCTTTTTGAAATTACAGGAGCCATCTCATTCCACGGCTCAGCATTGCTCCTCCACCTGGTTTAATTACACACTTGCTGGCTCACACTCCGGTGTTACATCTGCAACCACTGGCTCTGAAAATTTAAATGTATGCTAAGATTTTTTCCTTGCTCAGAGAGATAAGCTGATAATGATATGCTCAATAGATGCTGTGGGAACAGCGCTCGCTCTCTGCATGCATATATGTTGCTGAGTGTCAGCTGAGTAGCTGATTGTGAAATCTACAAGGAATCAAGACAAGCTAGGAGATGAAGAAGGAGGTGCTTCTACAACAGCTGCTGCCAGCAGTTCAGCAGCTGCCCTCAGTACTGCTAGAGAAGAGTCTGAAATTTCGTGGGCTGGTCCTTCTGCTTTTCTACATCTTTTACAGAGTAGAATCAATTTAATACATCATGCATTTTGTTAATTATTTTTATATATGCAGTGAACTAAGCTTTCTTCTACAATAAGAACAAAAAATGTGAAATGGAGTATCTTTGATTTTTCTTCATTGGGTTTCTTTCCTCTTTGTCATCATACAGCTTGTGCATCTCCCAGCTCACTGACATTATGCAGCTCCTGTGTCCAAAAAACTTAGAAATATTTTCATTCTAAACAGAACGTTGACCACTTTCTTTCCCCATAACCTATTATATTATATCCATGAACAGATTTTGGAATTTTAGGAAAATATCCTCTTGTTGAATAATATTTTGTTCCACTAAGAGGGAAGGTGAATTCACATATTGTTCTGAATAGTCATGTCAGCATAAGGAAGGAAAAGAATCTATCCAGAATTTTAGAGAATAGCAATACATTACATTATGTAGGAATTAAATTGATCTTCTGCAGCTGGAAATTCTAGTATTTATAGTCTTAATATGCCTTATATCAGAAACAAGTTCTCTTCAATATTACTTCTTGATCTCTTCAAAGATTGTGTTTTTGTTTTCTGCTTAATTCTCTGCGTTGAGATAATACAGACGAAATCATTCACTGAGATTGGGTTCACTGTGGACATCATCAGTATGGAAATGTAAAAGACAAAGTTCACAGAAGTCAAGAACCATTATTTTCATTTGAAAATGAGGATTGCTACTGGGATGAAATATTCATTATGAAATGTTTGTGTTTTTGTTTGGTTGATAAATGAGACAGCTGTAGTAAGTGCAGATCCCATATGCGAAAAAAGTCAATGAATACAATGGATAGTTCATAGAAAATTGTAGAATATTCCTAGTTGGAAGAAACCCAACAAGGATCACTGAGTCCAGTTCCTGGCTCCACACAGGATCACCCAAAATCCAAACCTTGTGTCTGCAAGCTGTGTAAAAATGCTTCCTGAACTCCAGTAGCTCAGGGCTGTGCCCACTGCCCTGGGCAGCATATTCAATGCTCTCTGCCTTCTGGGGTAGGGTATTTCCCTAACCCCCACCTGTCCTTCTCCTGACACAGCTCCATGCTGTTCTCCCAGGCACTGTCACTGTCACAGAGAGCAGAGCTCAACGCTGCCCCTCCACTCCCTGTGAGGAGCTGTAGCAGCCATGAGGCCTCCCCTCAGCTCCTCTGTTCTGGGCCTAACAAAATAATATCCGTCTAGACCCTTCATAATTTCTGTAGCCCTACTTTGTATGCTAATAGTTTTATGTCCTTCTTATAATGCGGTGCCCAACCTGCACCCAGTTCTCAAGGTGAGGTTGCACAGTGCACAGCAGAGTGGGACAACCCCTCATACATAGTGGCAGCACTGGGTCTGGTGCACTCCAGGGTACAGGTGGCTCATTTGGCTGCCAGAGCAAGAGCACACTGTTGATTCACATTCAACTTGCCTTCAGACAGAACCTCCAGATCCATTTCTGCCAAACTACTCTCCAGCTTCTCATCCTACAGTCTGTATGTATGTCCAGGGTTGCCTCATCCCAGGCACACAATTTGGCACTTGCTCTTGTTAAACTTCATGCAGTTGGTGATTGCCCAGCACTCTGTTTTGTCAAGATTTCTCTGCAAGGAATCTCTGCCCTCAGGGGTGTCAACAGCTCCTTCCAAATCAGTGTTGACCTCAAAACTACGAAATATAACTTTATGTCCTACAACCAAGTCATTAATGAAAACATTAAATAGAACTGGTCCTAAAATGAAAACTTGTGGAACACCACTTGTAATTGGATGCCAGCCTGACGGAACCCCATTTGCTATAATTTTTTGAGCCTGATCCATCAGCCAATTGTCCACTCATTGCATTATGTAATGTTTTGCTGTATGCCAGACATTTTGTCTGGAAGGATAATGTGAGAGACAGTATCAAAAGCTTTGTTGAAATCTTGAAAGATTACATCAACTGACTTCTTGGTCATCTGTATGGGTAACCTTGTCATAACCTTGCCGAAACTACTCTGGGGGGAGAATTTTGTACTCCCTCAGCTATATTTATTCTTTCTTTTTCAATTAGCATGTATCTCAGATGGACTATTGTCTACATTAAAAATGAATTTATTTTGAAACAATGGAGTAGTTTGCTTTTATGATCTAGGTTACCCCATTTTAAACCAGATCAATTATACTACATACCTACTATGATCACTTTATTAAATAACAGCCAAACATTGCACAATAGAGGTTTTATCCACCTCCCCAAGTGACTGAGCCAACAAATTAGAAATAATCACACATTTGAGATGACTGATTGATCCTCTTATTCCAAATTTGATTAACAATAAAATTAAGCTATTCTTGGAGCAGAGTGCATGTTTAGGATAATTCAGGCAACAAAAAAGCAAGAGAGCTATGGCACTTAAAAATGAAAAAGTAAAATCCCCAAGATAGCATACCTAGGAAGAGTAAAGGAGAATTTAACTAACTGAAATGAAGAATCTAATGGGTTGATCATCAGTAAGGAATTAAATGAGATGTCAAATCCCGGCTCCTTGGGTGAGAAATAAAGAAAGGAGACAATGAAATCATTATACATTTCAAGAAATCTGGGAAATCATGAGCAAAATTTCAATGGAGATAACCAACCTTCACTCCCAAAACTGAGGAGGACCTATTTTCCCATCCTGGAAAGATGACAAGAAATGATAACAACGACAAGAGGGAAAAAAAAATGTCAGTGGGGTAATTCAAGACGTATTTCATATCTCTATCACAGCAACGTTTGCCTTCTTTCTTGCCTGCCTTTCTTCCTCTCATATTCTACTCCTGGGGGTCAAGTGTGAACTTTGAATGTTTTATTATTTTCTTCAAAATACTGTTAAGGGCACTTCCCACCATAAATGCATAATGTTTCCAAATCCTCCATATCTTTGTTTCTGCTTTTTTAAAATTTTCAGTCTTTCTTTAAATCTTGGTGAAGCTGGTCACAAGATGCAGATGTTACTAGCTAAGCTAATAATTGGCAAATGAACATCCAACACAATCATGCCAGCAAAACTTCTTCAAGAAAGAAACCCAAAAGCGGTAAAAATCTTCTAGCAATAAATTAATGGCAATAAATTTTGAGTCCAAAATGAGAAGCTGTAACAAGGCATTTTGCTGAAGCTGATCCAGTTTTAATGAAAGAATTAAAGATTCATCAGGCCACAGAGAAAGAGCAAAAAGAATCATCACTCTGTCAAGTAGTTAGGGTACATGCTGAATGAGGAAGGATGATGCAATTTCAAGAAATGCATCAGTGCTCAGAACATAAGTGATGAGATTTACCCTCAGTCTGGATTGGTTGTAGTATTCATCTGTGATGTGTAGTTTGTCCCTACAGGTGAGGACAAAATTGGGTTTGAATTTCCTCAGTATTCATAAATATTTTCCTCATTTAACTGCTGACACTGCAGCACAGCTTGGTTTTGGCCAAGGTCACATGGTTAACATCCTCCAAATCTTCCCTCTGGATCAAGTTCTATAGATGTAGTGAAGGGGAATGATGGCCAACTGGGAATGTAGGCAGGGCTTTAGCAGAATTCAAAACTACTGTGAAGATGAGTTGTTCTCAGAAACAAATAAAGAGTCTGCAAGGAAAACTTTTATTGCATCACAGTCGTGGAAAGCCAGCTTTGATGACTTTGTCTGCATTGCCTATCTGTAGCTGGAGTTCAACCAAATTAAATGCCTTTACTGTTTTGTGAATGCTCATTCCTAATTAATTGGGCTACAGAAGGCTCCACCAGCTGTAAGACCACATATGTTTCTGCAAGATAGGTTCCCACTGGACTGCAATCAAATAATATTACTACTAATAATACTAATTTATAATTACATATAGACTACTAATGATTCTTAGCCATCACTGATTTGGATTGGTTTTCCACCAGAAGTAAGCTGGAAAATAGAATGTATTGCTTGCTCACGGTGAAAGAAAATATTACTTAGTGTGAATTTTGTCCCTATTTTCACATATATATGTATATTAGAGATTAAACCTATATGACATAATGAAATAAAAATTTTAGCTACAGATATATGGATGAAAAACTTGAATGTATCATTGTATAAAGCAGAATTGAAATCTGTATTTCAATTAGGGATATATCTTCATGTGGTAAGTCAGAAATCACTATAACTTGTTAGACCATAATTAATTGTGTACCTCTAGTAGAACAGTGGGATTCTTGGACCGCTAACTCAGACAAATTTGCCCCACTAGCTACACAAAAATTTAAATCCAAATGGATTTGTACCATCACACATTACAAAATCATTGCTTATAATTGATCGATACTGTTGAGAGCTTCTGAATATTACTCACTCTCCCCACAGCAGTACACAGAGCCAAAATCAGATTACAGCAGGTCAGTGAAGAGTGCAAAGAATGACTAAGTAAATTCAATATAAACCACCCAGGGCCTTCCTGCCACCTACTTATGCATTAAGACAGATAGTAATAATATTGAAATGGAGAATTTCATTGAAAGTTTGGTGGTCAGTGCTGTAGCTTCCCTTGTGCCTTTTAGGCCATTTAGGATTTAAGTGGGAATATCGTTCTTTATGCAGATTTAAGCAGATTGATGGAGGTAATGTCACA
The DNA here is from genome assembly GCA_002909625.1 of Bambusicola thoracicus. Taxonomy (NCBI): domain Eukaryota; kingdom Metazoa; phylum Chordata; class Aves; order Galliformes; family Phasianidae; genus Bambusicola; species Bambusicola thoracicus. The sequence continues at coordinate 6,055 of PPHD01024207.1, forward strand.
AGAACAAAGCTTTGCTTTTAAGTCACTGCACACTCTGAATGTTAGGACGGTGGTAAGAAGCGGGCTTGTAGAAATCAAAAGAGTTAAGGAGATTAAAATGCAATCATTAAAGGAGAGCTCACTAAGTAGTCAAAAGAGCAAAAAAAGAGAACAGCCAGTCTTGGCTTCAACATGTGCCAGTTCAGATGGCACACCAAAATGGACATCTGGCTAGAGATAGATGCAAGAGGAAGCAATCCCCTTAATAAGTTTAGCTTGAGGATCTACCTGTGTAATAAACTTCCAGCAGAGAGGAGAACATGACCCTCTGATCCCTTTTTATCAAGGGCAACAGCTTTGCAAGGGGATGGTGTTTCACAGGAAAAGCAATGTCAGCTTGTGATTCTGTTTCATTACCAGCATGCCTGTTAGTTGCTGGAACAGAGCAGCCTATCTTTGATCTGCAAGAAGCTGGCTGGGAATGCTGTCTGCTCATCTCATTTTAATTTTGCAAAATTACAGCAGGTAACTCCAATTTCACACCCTGCTTCCCTCGCAACTTCTCAGTGAAGGTCACAGTCTGCTCTGGATGCGCAGAATGGATTTCTCCTTTAATCTCACCATCAACAAAAAAAGAAATTCGGAACAGGTGGTTTCAGTACAAAACCTGTCTCTCCAGGACTGGGTCTTGCAGGATACCCAGGCTAGCTTTAAATTAGCTGGCTTAAAACCCTACACATCGTAGATAGTGGACTGTGCAGTTGAGGCTACACAACCCTCGTTCTACTCTTGCATTACACTGAGGTACTGACTTGTACTGAGCTCCAGTTAACAGTGCAGCAATCAGTACCAAAATGTGACCACAAAGGCTAGCAGGGGTGTATAGCTGGATTCCTTTGAGTGTGCCAAAATCAGAGACACACTCTTTATGCAAAACCAATCTCTGTACTAGGTATACTATACAAACTCCCTGAAATTGCTCTGCTGCTACTTTTCTCTTCTCTCTCTCTCTTTTTATTTTTAATATATACATATATATATATTCATATACATATATACATATATATATATGGCTCTGTGGCTCGGGGCAGCCTGGTCTAGTGACTGGTGACCCAGCACATAGTAGGGGGGTTGAAACTCAATGATCATTATGGTCCTTTTCAACCCAAGCTATTCTATGATTCTATGATATTCAATGGCAATTATTACCTCTAAAAGCAAGAAGCATCATGAGGTATCCAGTCATGAGGCTTGAAAGATAGCTTTCTAGTCTTAACAGACTTTGTTTATTGATAGTGAAAGCAAATAGCTTTCACATAGTCATCTCTTGACATTTTAAGGCTTGTGGAATATCCCACCGGACTGTTGCTGCATCTGCTTCTCAGGACTGGAAATAGCCCAAGGTATTCTCTTAACAATAATTATATTAATTATTAAAACATAACTAAGATTACATATTGGAACAGTTTCCTTCACTGATAGAATTCTTGTCTAACTCTCAAGGTCCCTAGCAGGGAGATGAGCCAATAAATTCTGAGGCAATAATTGAAAACATCTAACCACAGCATTCAATGCAATTATATTGGTTCTCTGGATGACAGAATCAATTCATTGGATCAGTGGGTGAGTTTTTTCATGTACTTCTTGTACATTCAAGGTGCATGTTGAGAGCAATGTGTGCTGCTAATATTTTACCAGTAAAAAACAACAAAAGTGAGCAGATAAGTCAGATCTTCCCCTAACATTTCTTTGCCTTGGATGTCAGAATGCTCTACTGAGACCAGGAGAGGACAAAGGGAACCAGTGACTTGCTCATGGTTCCCTTTGGGATGTAGATACACTGTTTTGGAATGGACTAGTCAGTTTAGAGGCCAGTAGGGTCATAGAAAATATGTGAGAATGAGAACACTTTTCTCCATAAATGAAATTTTAGAAAATTTACTATTTGTGCACTGAAGTTACCGTCTCAGAGAAAATTAGAGACATTTGTGAAATAAACTTGATTCATCCAGCTTAGAGTCCAGGAATGAGATACATTCTAACATATACAAGAGGAGGTGGTGATGGAGCCTCTACAAAGGTCACCGGGAACATTTACAGACAAAAAAAAAAAAGGCATGTACTAGCTTGGAGCCCTGACACTTTCCAGATAAGCTCAGACAAAACCTGAATAATGAGGTGTAGATAGCAGGACAAAGAAACCTTGATGGGTTCAGAAGAAAGAAACCATGATAAAAAGATGGCATTCCAGGAACACGGGAATCAGCAACTGCTGATCTGCGACCTCTTCTACACTCAAGTTTCTACAACAAAGAGGTCTAAAAGCTGACTTTTTATCCAAAATGATCTTCATGGTATGAACTTCCCTGTATGAGACATTCTGGACAGACTGGATCCCTGCTGGGAAAGCTTGGCTAACTCCACACTCCTTGATGTGGGTTATCTACGAATAGAGAATTTTCTGTAGTTACTTGTAGTAAATACTTGCTTTATTCTAGCAATATGTATTTGCTTTAATGACATAAATTTTATAGTAGTTTTGTTTCACTTGTAATTATTTGTGGTAACAAAGAAATTCATGGAAACAAATTCTCCATGTCCTTGTCTATTTCAGAATGGCACAAAATCCCAGCTGAGATCTTTACACATCTGTGGATTGAATAACCCACATAGATTGCAGCCATGATTGAGAGTTATTATCTTTGAATTATTCACAGCAATATCATCTGTGGTTACTACTATACAACTTTCTATTCCAAAAAACTTTACAATGAGAGCAACCCCTGAAGAGATTTCTGCTTTGGAAGCAGAAGATGTTTTAAGACCTTGTTAGACCTCACCAGAATGCCACAGAAATGGCTGGGGTTGAAGCACAGGTGCCATGAAAGGAAAATGTGGAAACAGTGTTTGTTTGGTTTGGGAAGAGATGGCTTTGGGTATATCTGCCAGCAGCTGAGTCAATGAGAATACATCAGACTTCAGAGGAGCGTCTGGTGGAAGAACGGGATAATAAACTGAACCTAAACTGAAACTACAGGCTAAGGTGGCGTATAGGAAAAAGAAAAAAATTAACTGAGGACAATCTCATAGAAGGTGAGGTTGCCTAGGGAAACTGTGCAATTTTCATCCTTGGAGGTTTTCAAACCACAGCTAGATAAAACCCTGAGAAATTTGGTCTGATCTCAGAGTTGACCCCACTTTAAGCAGGAAGCTGAACTTGAGAACTCTAGAGATTCCCCTCAACATAAATTAATCTATGATCCTGTGATTCTTTGAGGAACAAACAAACAAACAAACAAATAAATGAGAGATAAATGTTGTTCCTGTAGGTTTCTCCTGCAGATTGCCTACTATTTTTTTCCAGAACTTGACCCTGAATTAGAATCACGACTGCTAAAGCTGAAAATAAAAATCTGAAAATAAAAATCAGATGGGGCATGAGACATGATAGAAGAAAGACATCCTCAGAGTTTGAATTATAGATAAAGAAACCTCGATATAAAAGCAAAACTTTTCCATTGCAAGAAAGAGGAGAAACTTTGATTTCCTAAAGAGGTTTGTGTTCAACTGAATTACTGTGTTATTTTGTGATGAAAAATAACTATTACCATAACAATGTAGATTAAACAATGTAGATTTTTTTTTGTATTGTAGCATAACAGAAGATTTTATCAATCATATACAACACAAATAAGATAGTAGCATGAAGTAGGATCCAAAACAAAAATGTTACTTAAAAAGTATTACTCTTACATTGCATCTTTTGCAGAATTTTCATTTTTGCAAGCACAGATGCAAGAAAGAAATGAGCTATAAATGAATTTTGTTCAAGAACATCGTCTTAAATTGATACATTAGACTACTGAGTATGGGTTGCCTACTATAACTATTTTCCAAAGAACTCACCACCCAAAATATTGAACATAAACACTGCCAGAGGACTTACATTCTCTTTAACACTGTGATTAAAAATTAAATTTCTAATAAAGTATTAACGATTTTTTTTTTCTTAGAGTAATCCTTAAATCTAGCATGTGTTCAGTTCATTCACAAGATGATAACAGTTAGAATTGTTTTCTCTGGCACAGTTGGATGCAGTGGGCAGGGAAACATTCTCACACTTCTTTAAATGTGAATGTCAGCCACCTGTTTTTAGTTTAATAGCATCAAATTTTCACATCTTTGGGCAAAACTCTTGGTCTCTAATATCTGATTATTATAATACTGTGTATGCTTTAGAAAATTTAGGTAATTTCATCTCTCTAGCAGACACCTTTATTATTTAATTACATTATTTGTACTTCTGTATATTTCTAATTTCATCAAGAATAGTTATATGGTTGAATATGTACAGCTGATATCCCAGGATACTTACAGTGCAGTTGTGAAATTTACAGCTGTTGAAATTGTGTCATTTTAATTGTAAAATCACTCAAACACCTACTTCTGCAGTAGGCTTAACAGCTCTTGGGTGTCATACTAAGTGAAGAACAAAAGACAATTCTGCCTTGGCAGAGAAAAAAGATAATTTTTTCCTACAACTATCTCAAATGCAGTTGACATGTCACGGTAATTAGCAGAGTAATTAAGTCTTCATTTCACAGTAATTAACTCTTCGTGGTAAAGGACAGTTTTCTTCTGAAGAACTAGCTTGAGAATTCTTTGAGCAACCTGGTCTAGTGGGAGGTGTCCTTGCCTATAACAGGGGTCTGGAACTACATGATCTTAAAGGTCTCTTCCAACCCCAACCATTCTATCATTCTATGACTCTATGAATGTTTGCTATTAGGAACAAAAGAGAGAACATATTGCACAACCAGATCCCTTACACTATTCTTTCTTGCTAAAATGTAAACCACATGAATGAATGGCCTCTGCATTCCTTTGATCCTCATTTGTAGAAGGACTGACTACAATTAGATATTTCTCTTGTACAAAACCCTGAAGCTCCATAATGTGGTGAAGATGTGTCTACCTGAATCCTAAGTGTTCTTTCAGGACAGCATTCACACACTTTCGTTTTGTTAGGAAATGAACTGATGGGTCTAAACATAAAATGAAAAAAAAGTGGAATACAGTAATTTTAGTAATTTGTTCCTGCTCCTGTCCTTAACTATTGTAATCATGTTCCCCATGTTCTTGATAACTTTGGATAAAGCGTTAATTTTTCTGTCTAGAGATATTCTGTACAGTTTTAGCATTATTAAATACAATCTTCTTCTTCATTCCTCATATGAAACTGATCAATAGTCAGATACCTAATGGGACTTGGCAAACATGAATTAATTAATCTGCAGTATACGTTCATTGATTAGGTAAGTTGCATATCAACACATTAAAGTTCATCTTTTTTTTTTTTTTTTTTTTTTTTGAGTCTGCAGTAGAATAGGATTCTTCTGCTTCTTAAAAATGCACAACAAGGCTGAAAAATAGCTAGAAGGAGGCATCAAGCATAAATATTGTACCTTGCTGACAATGTGGTTAGGGTACAATTAATCACAATGAAATTTTTAATACATAAAAAGCGGAAATTCTTCTTCTCCTTTTGAGATTGGTGGCTTTTTTAAATGACTAAAAGTGACTAATATTTTGATGTTGTATCTGAATAAAACTCATGCTTCCAGCAAAAAAAGTTCTATCAAAAAAACAATCAAGTCTGCAAACTCAAACAAAGTTTTAGTCACATTTATAGGATGTGAATCAGAACACCCTTTTCCAAGATGCTTTTTGTCTTTGTTATTTATTAAGTTTGGTCAAGAAGGGTTAATATATACACATTAATTTGATAACTATGGCAGGACCACAGCTTTTTCAGGGGTCCTTCTTAATGAAAGGTAAATATATCACCATAAGACAATTTAGCACTCTTTCAATTAACGTTACATCATCTAAATTGTTCTGCATTTTCTTGGAGTCTAAGACTTAAAACTCCTGACTTCCATAGATTTCTGTCAATAATAACTGCTTGGCCTGACTAGTGGTTCTCTGATCTCCATCCAAGGTACTTGTAGGCAAATATTATCTAGATATTAAGTTTATGAACAATTCAGGATTAGGAATCTCAGTGAATTAAAAAGAAAGGAAGAAAAGGAAGAAGAAAAGGAAGAAGAAAAGGAAGAAGAAAAGGAAGAAGAAAAGGAAGAAGAAAAGGAAGAAGAAAAGGAAGAAGA
>PPHD01024208.1:0-12203 GCA_002909625.1 Bambusicola thoracicus
TGCTGCTGGGGCCTGGAACATTGTTCTGCAGCATTAACTGGTCTATTCTAGCAGCTGCTCGATAGAGCAATAATCTTTGAACATGATTTCTTGGTCTCTTCTTCCAGAAAGATGGGCTAATTAAAAAGGGGTTATGGGCAGATTTGCAGACTAAGAAGAGATTTCTGAAATACATGAGGAGCAGCTCAGCAGGCGGATCTCCCTCCCTGCAGCCTGTCCTTCAAACCAAAGACCAAAATGAAAAACAAAACCACTTCTCCCAGCTATTAAAGCTTCTCCTCTGGCTAAAAGAGAAAATGAATTTTAAAAATCCCAATTTCTTCTGGCAAAGCTACATATCCTCCAGTGTAAATCTCTGATCTTTTAAAGCATCAGTCACTGCACAGCAATCTGTGGTAGTGTCATTCCATTACCCTACCTCTCAACTGACCAATGCACCACCACTTGACCTTCACTCCATCTCCAGTGGAAGGCATTCAATAAACAAGGTGAGCACATACCAGTTCCTTCACTACACATGCAGACAGCATTCATTGCTGTCAAACATGGAAACCCAGCAGGTAAGTCAGCGTGTCCCCAGGTTTCCTACAGACATGAAAGGAAGCAAAAAGCGCTGACGTGAGGACAAGGCTTTGCCCGCTCACCCTCCTCCCTGCAGAGCACAGGAGGCCAAAGCAGCACCTGTTGCAGCAGCTCTTCGCTGCAGGCTCTTCTCCTGGGAGATCCTACAACGAATTAGCAAGCTGCTGCAAAAGCCAACAACTCATCTTGAATGTCAGTGTCATTTACACAGTAAATGTCACTTAAAGCTAACACCAGAAGGAGCTTGTTGGTATAATTCAGCAAGAAGTGGCAACAGCAGATTAGCAGCTCCTTTCCCAAATACGTGTGTATACGTATAAATATACTACCTAAAACTGAATTTAGACTCAGGAAGGTTTTTTAGAGATGGCATCAGATCACCAAGCTTAAGTGTGTAGAAGTAAAATCTCCTCCATCATACCCTCATCTGCCACCTCCAGGCACTCACGTTAATTATTCTTCCAATTTACACACTGCCTCTAAAGATGCAGGCAGCTTACAGTCAGTGTCAGCCAACTCCCTGGGGACCAGCCCTGCCTGCAGCGCTCAGACTAAACTTCTCCATCCATCCCTGGACTAAGAACCATTCACTCATTACACACTAAACAACAGTTAACTCAGATGGCAACCAGACACTTCTAGTCTGGCTTTCAGCAGGAAGCAAGAGAACAGATCCTCTCTAGCAGAATCCTGCTGGCTTGCCCAAATGTCAAAGCTGCACCAAAGTACCTTCAGCCAGCCCATATCCTTGCTCCTGCAGGAACTCAAACCAAGACCCTGGGGTTTGTGATAAAGGGAGGGAAGGGGAGCCCAGCACACAGATTTCCTCCTCCCTGGCCTGCAAGCAGCAAAGCTGCAGCAGGGAGGACAGCTGCTGCTCATTTCCTCCCTGGACTGAGGGACAGGAAGCTGGCACAGCGCCTGCAGAAGCCATTTCGGATGCGCACCGGTTTGACTTGGCTGCTCGCTTCAGCCCCGAGCAGAAGATAAAGGTGTTTACAGCACTTAATTTATTTATCTTACAGACAGAATCTGAAATTTGTCATCAGCTCATCCCCTGAACCACTAAACCACACACTGGTGTCCTTTAGGACACGTCTGTCTCCTCCCAAACTCTTTTGTGTGAGTTACCTGGAACCGGCAGGGCAAGCAAGCACAAGGGCAGCTTGGGGAAGCAAATACAGCAGAGCTGCTCATCAGACATTAAGGTTCTGCCGCTGCACGTGCATTCCACAGCTCTTACACAAGCCAGGCACCTGAAAAACATCCACCTGTTGAAAGACATCAGCTACAGTCCTATAGGGTGCATTGCTACAATGTAAAACACAGATTGGAGTCTTCATTTTCTCCTTTCTTGACAGAACGCAGCTGCGTAGAATTGAGACATAGCACAGGAGCCTCGTGAATCCACAGCTGAGCTGTGGGAGAGCAGGAGCAAATAAATATTTCACGAAGCGTCAGCACAGGACACGGCAGCATAAATAAAACAGGAGTGTGAGGATAACGGCTCCAAATGCAATTTGGCTTAAGTCATCTGTGGCTTCAGAAATAGAAAGATGAGAGATTTATTTCAAACCTGAGTGACCCCAGAGGTAGGCCGGGGGGTTCTCTTGGCTTATTTATTTATTTTTAATCATTATCTGTGACCTTTATGCAGGCGGCGACGGGAGCAGAGGCGGTGGGTTGCTGACACTGTGTGTAGGTTAGCCCTGGGAGCACTTCCCAGCCGTCTGATGGACAGCTGATGAAGTTAGATGAGCTGATGGGAGCAGTCCCCAAAGCCCTGCTGGATGGAACGCGTTAGCCGTGTGCCCGGGCTGCGGCCCGGTAATGAAAGCTTTTGTGTTTAATAGTCCTCAGTGGACATTTCTTCCTCGGATTCATCCGACTGCTCTGCACCGCACGTGGAAGGAGGCCTGCCAGGTTCTGATCTGCCACCTGGAGGTTTCATATGATGCCCCTTAAGTCCCACTTCATTCAGAGTTAGACAGCTTAAGAACCAGGGTAGGGCATGGACAGTACTAAGCCTTGGTCAGCTGCTATTCCCCAGTCTGAAGCAGCGGAAAATAACAAACAGACTACACAAAATTAACAAAATCTGAACTAGTACAAACACCACAGAGTCACATTGTGAAACAGAGAGGAGTTCATTCCCAGCTAAGCATCCTGGGATTCCCAGTAATATACACCAATTCACGTGTGTCAAAGGAATAGGTGTGTTATACATAGCCAGAAGCAAAGTCTTTCGCTCTTTGGAGCCTGGTGGTACCTGCAGGCAGCAGCCCTCACTGGCAGCAGAGGAACTGCTCCCATTTTCCACTGAAGTAGCTGGAATTCACCCGCTCCCATTTCACAGCACAAGAAGCATGCCGTGGGCTGGCGAGTTGCCACCCCCTCCAGACACACAAACCTCACAGCCGCTGAGCACTCCGCCTCTCCAAGCAGAAGAAGATAAGAGCACAGAGGGGGAAAGATAGAAGCCACATCATGCTGTGGGTAGGAGGGATGACAAGCACATCGCACTTCACACTCACGAGCAAGTGAATCATTTCCACTGAGCCAGCCGAGAGCACCGTGCAAGTCAGGCAACTTGTGCACCTTTCCTCCAGCCCTAACTCTGAGCGTGGGCTCAGGCTTGCTCCAGGAGGAAAACCCACTGGGGAACGCTGCACTTGGAACGACAGCTCCTTTCAGATGCTCTCTGCTGCTGGAGTGGGAGGCAGATCTGAGGAAGATGTGTTCAGATAATTATTTCCTCCCTGGAAACTGGCACTTCCTTCTGCAGTTGGCAAATCCAACCGTTGGGCATCCATTCTTCATGCAAAGTCTGGCTCGAGTGACTCTCTGAGCCTCAAAGCAGCCTGCAAGCCTTCCCTTGTACAGACACACAAGGCAGCAGCGGGCAGCTGTCCCCTGCAGGAGGGTGAAACACTACTTAGTGGTGAGCAAAGGCCCCGACAGCTGCCATGCACACACAGCCTGAGCACCCGGCAATGCCACGCTGCCATGGGAAGGCAGCCAGCAGGCACTGCTGTGCTCCTTTGGAGCCGTGCAGCTTCTTGAGAACCACCTCTGCAGACACCAAGCCACAGCCTGCTCCTTCCAGCTAGGGGAGGAAATGCACCCTTGTGGTGAAGGTGGTGGCTTTTTCTGTCATTTCCCAACCTTCTTTTGTTAGCACAACGTGCAGACACGAGGCCTGACCCTCAGGCAGCTGTAAAGCATCCCAGCCCTGCGGTTTCCGTGGACTGAAACTGATACAGCTCAGCGAAGGGCTTGATGCTCAGCGTTACAGCAGGGTCTGATTGTATCCAGCCCATCTGACTCTGGACGCAGCCACACAACAAACATCCCGACTGCAGAGGGAGCGGAGCCAGGCCAAGGCTGGATGCTGCTGAAAATCCTCCCCTGCAGATATTGCAACAGCTGGCTCCAGCTCAGGAATTTGAGAGCATAGCAAGGGCTAGAAATGCGATTGAGTAAAAATGATGGTCACGTTCCCAGCCGGCACGGTCTGGCACAACTCCACTGACTCCAAGTGAAGGATCAGCAATTTCGACCAGCTGACAATCTAATCAAATTACCCCGGTTCGGATGAGAGCAGGTACACAGCTCTCAACCACAGCTCACAGCCACATTGCTCAAGGCCGTGTACGCCCACGTAGGAAAAAGGGAACCGCTGCCAAAAAGAAATTGTGAAATCTTTGCTGATATTATTATCTAAATGGTGTTTTATCACTCAGTTAAGGACAGGAGATGCTATAAAGAACTCACACCTGAGGAGGACTGTACCTCTCCTCCAATCCCTGTTTGTGCACCCTTGCTCAAAACCTATCTCCCGATCTCCTCATAATCATGCCTTGCTCGCTTACACCGACGTGGCATAACGTAATGCCATAAAGAAAACTCAATTACACCTGGTTAAGATTTAACACAGATAAAGAGCTCTACACAGGCAAATGCATCTATCAAGAGTAATTAACCCCACCCGAAGTCTGCGTAAGTTCAGCTACATTGCTTTTAGCATCCGAGCAGGATCGTTTAGAAGTGGATGGAAGAACTCTGTGCTTTACAGCCAAACTGTAACCACCCTTCGTGAAGATGCACAGAAAGTTACCCTTGATCTGAAGGCTGTGACTCTTATATAGCCTAGTGAGCCTCAGATTGCCTCACTTGCAATATATTAAGGTGTCACAACCGCAAAGAAAGAGGATCCCTATCTCTTTTTGAACACGAGGCACCTTCTAACTGCTGTCTCCAATCCTCAGAAAACTCAGCCATCACAGCCTGGTGCTGCTCTGTGGGGCAGGTGAGCCCCCAGCAGCAGGAAGGTGACCCACCACTAAGCTAACACACCGTGTGCTATCTCCTCGTACATTTTATGACCCCAAATGAGGCATTCCACAGTCCCACACTCCTCAAACAGTGGACTTGAACTGCCCTATGCACAGTACAATGTAAGCAATAAACTTGGTTTTCACTTGTTTCCCTCAGTAGCATTCATCTTGCTTCACCACCGTTTTATTGGCCACACGCTCATTCTACCTCTGAAGCTGAAGAGTAACAACAAGCCAAAGGCAGATTTGTTTCTTTAAAAGCTGATCCTGTCCTTTGACTCACACACAATGTCTGGGTTGCTTCACTAAACCAAAGAGTAAAAGAGAGATTCAAAACATCCTTGCTTGGGATCATAAAACACTGAATTTCCATTGAAAGCTGGTAATGCTCCAAGCAGGGGCTGGATCACATACACTCCAAAGATTTCTTCCAACTTAAATTACTGCAGATTATCTTTACACCAGGGTAAAACTCAATCCGCTGTAGTAAGATTTTATAGCTGAGATAATTAAGGCTAAAAGTCCTCAGGATGGTACAGCCTACCACTCTGGTTAACAGGACAACTAAAAGCAAACAAACAAACAAACAAAATCACTGGATTGAACGGTGTTCGATGCCCCAGATTAGCTGCCTTACAAATATTATTTTATTCAGTATCGTGATTTATTGGCACCCTCCCTCTCGAGAGCTTCTACTGACCTCAGATTCACCTCAATGAATCATGATTTTTGAATGAAAAAAGCAGTCAATAATATTTACTTCCTATTGACTTCATCCTCAACAGCACAAGGAAGAGACTGAACTATTCCTGACCTCCCTGTCTCAGTTCTAATCACAGCAGCACGATGCAGGGCACCATCTTTGCAGGTCAAAGTGGGAAGTAACGCCCAGCAACGACCCCACCATAAGGTGATGAACAAACCATATATACAGCAAGGTTATTTATACAGGGAGACAATGAATTTCCTGAAATCTCATGGTCAGTTCTCTGTGACAAGAGCTTTCATTTAAAATACTACCCTGCTCCTATTGCTATTTGTGAAATCTATCATTGGGGAGGAGCAGATTGAAACCTGCAGTAGAGAGACTTGCGATGAACATTGAGAAGTCAAACTTGGGTTCTTCGAGTGACACCCCACAAATACTGCTGTTTATTTACAGCTTTCCTCGCCATCCTCTGATTTTAAATGGAAAACCTTCCATTTGTTACTCCTCACCCACTGATCCTTCTCGGTCTGTGTGGCAGTCAGGTATCCTTTGGATGCTCAGTCAAGGTTAGCTGAACTCTGGCTGACAGTGGGAAGCTCAAGCTGTGGCAAGGCTTGGATGTGGCAACAGAAGGCATCCGCTCACACCCAGCAGGCGCCGGCTGAGGTCATTCAGCTGCCTGAGCTTTTTCCCCCTTGGTACACCCAGGCTCAGGGAAGCAGTTCCAGGTTACCCCTCATTAAGCAGATGTTCTTTAAATGATTTATGCTTCCATCAAGCTTGATATCCCCACAGAAGATTGTTAGTGAAAAGCCCTGTGTAATCATTTATAGTGGGATTTATGATGTTTAACTGAGTAACTCTCCGCAGGCCCTAACAGGATGAAGGCGGGCTGTGGGCAGGCAGAGGCTGCTCCCAGAGGAAGCCAACCATGACTGTAAGAGGAAACTGAAGCTGGGCTCTGAAGGGCTGCATCCCCACTGCAGGGGAAGCAGCAGAGGCTTTGATCATCCCTGCCAACAGCATGCACAGCAACAGGAGCCAAGCAAGACTGCACCTCTCATGGTCAAGGCTGATGGTGAACGCATCCTTAAACTGTCTTTTGGTCTATTCCCGCTGTCATTTCTTTCTCTGTTCATATTAAGACGCTTTGTTTGGCATCTCGTATCAAGCCAGCAACCAGCCACATAAACATCTATCAGATATAGTCCTTGTCAGTGTATTTTCAGCCCAACAGCTATCCAAGCCAGAACACCACCAAAGCACAGGCTGAATGGTGAGTGAGCGACCGGGCCACGCTTTGGTCCCTCTGGCAGCACGAGCACACCCTGCTAATGGCCACCAAAGGCATTTCCGTGACATCTGCGAACCACCAGGATATTCTGGAAGCAAATTTCATATTTTAGTCATCTTTTTGCTTTCCTTTTTCATCAGGACTGGGAGGCAAAGTGCTAGAGTATGCCCAGAAGGCCAGAAATGGCATAAGAAATATCCACTGAGTCCAGCAGCAGGAATTACTGAGAGGCTCTGGGAGCAGCCCGCCTTCTGCTGCTCCTCAGTGCTTGGATAATTCAGCAGCATGGGTTTCCCCTCCCCACGCTAACCTGAACCACCTCCTGCTGCTGCAGTCCAGCAGTCCCACATTTGTTACTTTGAGCTGTTTGGACCATTCTTTCTGCAGGTTTCTGACCAAACTGCAGCCTGGTTGTCTCCCCAGTATACAGTGGGGTATATAACCACAGACAGCAATGCTGGACCAGCTGGAAACACGTGCTAAATACTGAATTACAGCTCATCTAAAGAAATATCATTATCCCAAAGCACCTCTGGGACTAACCAGCAGCCCAGAATTCTCTACCCTTCCTACCCAACAAAGACTGCAGTGCTTTGGTGAGCTCTGCTATTTGCTTTCTGTCTCCGTTTCCTCCCCTGTAAGATGAGGTCTTGTTTAAAGCCTGTTTGCAGAGCTTGCTGCAATGCTCCTGGGGCAGCTGCTCTCCCAGGGCTAAGCAGTCTGCAAAATCCCCTACTGGCCTGAAGTAAAGCAGCCAGGAGGCTCATGGCTCGTTGTTCAGCACACGGTAAGGGATGGTTCCTACCCTGGAGGAGCTGCGGGTCATCCAGTCCCGTGGCAGGGAGCGGAGCAGCAGGGCTGCGTGCAGCGCCCTGCTCGGTGCCCCCCGTGCAGCACAGCAGATCATTAGCAGAGCTAGAAGTAGAAAACCAGCTCTTCCACAAAGCCCTGCAAATACCCTGAGAAAAGCCTCGCCGTTTCCTTCCCACCCACTTCTCCCCCAGGCCGGCTCTGCTGGAAAATCCCATCCTCCCTCCTCCGCAGCACAGAGCGGGCTTTGCACAGTTCCTGGAAGAAAATGTTTTAACCACACGCTTGCACCTGCAGCGCCCGGCCCCGAGCGTCCCCACATTCAGAATTAAGTAGCACAGCTATTGTAAAAATGAGTTACAGCAAAAGCTCCTTCATCTCAGTCATCACAAGGGCTGTATCCCGCTTCTGTTTTGGTACCAGATGGCTCAAGGTCTATTTTTCAACAAGTGCTGTCTGCCGCACTCGCTGACACAAAGCCCTTTGAGTTACAAGCCAAATCTCTTCCCTTAATATCTTTCTCATCCCATTTTTTCCCCTTTTTGAGCTCACAAGTATGTCTTTTCTTAAGGAAAAAAAAAAAAAATCTATTATTCTTCAAAGGCCCGGTTGTGTTCTTCATTTACTGAAGTAGTCAAAGAATATTATGGGTCATTTTGTCACCATGGAAACCGCAAATAGACCTTCAAGGGTTTGGAGAGGTGATATTATTTTGGAGAGGCCGTGTAGGGTTCTCTGACAGAAAATAATAGGGATGGCAAATCAAGGAGAACTTTTATACAGACTGTGTGAAATGCAAAGGGTATCAAACATCATTTCTCTGCCACCTAAGACTACTCCAGGCAGCAGTTTAATACGGTATCCTCTGACAGCTGAGCCCAAATGGAAAATTAATGAGGCAGCATGATATATGAGTCTTTTTAAATCTCATAACCAGCCTCCTTTATAGAATAAAAATGGCCAAATCAGTTTAATATTAGTGGAGAGCTTCTCTGCGCGTCTTTCTTCAAAGCCTTGTCAGTGCACTGCTGAAGAGACAGTTCTGTTTTATTGACTGTGTAAGTCGAGCTGTTTTCAAGTTTGGGATTATCTAAATCAAAATAATTCTGAACCTCGTTGGTTCAGCAGAAAGACGTGGAAGCCTACGGAGCACCTGGGCTCCCAAAGGCATCACGTCCTGCCCTGCGGGACCTGCGGCACAGCAAGCAGCCCCAGGGACAGCAGTCCCCTTTCTGCCTCCTTCTATCAGGGCTTTCCAAATCTCACCAGCCAGAACAGCAGCACTCTTTATTTCCACCATTTTAAGGCACGCAGGACAAGAGGGACTTCTCCACACTGACAGTATGGAAGCTGCTGTGAGAAAATAGCAGTGAGGCTCAGGAAATTGCCCTGCATCTCCCCAGGCAGATGGGGCCCAGATCCTGCCCACTGGCCGAGGTGATGGAGCAGCAGCACCTACTAACTGTCTGTTGGGGCAGCGTGGGAAGGATCGGATGAAGCAGTGTGAAAAGGGGTGGGGAAGGGAGGACCAGTCGAGCCTCTGTGCCTACCAAGGTGCTCCATTTGATACACTCAAGAAAAGCATATAAAAAGAGAAACAGAAAAACCCCACAAGTGCCTCGTGGTAAGCATCCAGACACAGGGCAGGAGGATTGTCCCTGCCTTAACCCTGCCAGCCAAGCAGCACCGTATTCCAGGAGCAGGACTCAGCCCTGTGTGAAATACCGCCCTGCATCAGCAACAATTTAGCAGCCCGGTGTTAAAGTTCTTCCTGCACAAAGTACTTAGAGATCTTGTCTTCCCTAGGCTCCCTAAACGCTTTATAAACATTTATAAACAGGCAGAGTGAAAAATCAATGCAGAGATACTGTGGGGAGGGAGAGAGAGTGGGGAACGAGAAGCAAAACTCAATGAAACATGAAATAGTGCCCAAACATCAGCTACCATCAGCTCCAGGGCTTTGTCCTTTCTACTTCCCTACCCCAGGCTTTCCATGCAGGAGGAAAGAAATGGACATCCATACATTTCACGATAGATCCGGAACAACGTGCTTTTAACAGCGGGAGGTATTTTGTCATTCTCTATGGGCAGTTCAGCTTTGGAAACTCCAAGACTCCTCCATCAGTCTTAAGAAGTAACAAGTACTGATAAAGCAGTGGCAATGACTCCTTTGTTTAAGGCGCCCATGTTGCAGACATGGGGTGCTTTCCCTGCCTCATAGCAGGAAGCTCCTATTAGCAGTACCAGTGACTTCCCAACAGACACCCACTTTCCTTACTCCGGTTATTTCCCAAAGGAGGAACCCACACTGAGCAGCCTGTTGGCTGAGGAACATTCAGGGACATTATTGCTCCATGACAGAGTGTTTCCCAGAGGGAGCTCAGACCGCTGTTCTGATGCTGCAAAGGGACCGCATCACAGTGCCACACCAGCCAGAGAAAAGCAAGGCAAAGACTCAATGAAATCCATGAGGTTGCACAGACGTTCAGATGGGATTGGTCAGAGGCCACTGCAGCCCCGTTCTGCTGGCTGCATTCCTCAGCTGAATTCAGAGGCTTTTTAAGAACAACCTCACTTTAATAACTCACCCAGGCAAAGCTCAGAGCCCCCACACAACCCGGGCCAGACACAGCCCTGACCTGAGCCAGGAGGGGGAATTGACTTTTGCGTTCAGCAGGATGGGAAGCAGCCCCCGAAACAACAGGAACATTTGCGAGGAACGTGCTGGGTGCACCTTGCCCAGGTGCTGCACTGCACGAAGCCCAGTGCAAACACTCTTATCTCCCTTACTCCGGCAGACTGCTAATAACACGTTTATACAGTTCACCTTAAACAAATATTGGGAAAGTCAGTCCATACAAGGTCTGCTCAATTGCAAAGACGTCTGTGCAGTTGCGATGGATGACACGGCGTTGAATTATACAAAGGAAGAGGTCAATGCCAGCGAGGCTATTTCTCAGAGCAGATTGCACGGAGGTCTCATTTAACACTGCCAACTCTGAACATGTGCACCGTTGAAAGCAGAGACTTTATTGTTCTATCACAGGTCCCTAATTTGGCTCTAGGAACCATCTGCTGATTTAATAGGGGATCTGGACTGTTAGGGACTTTTTTTCTTTCTTATAAACACCTAAAGCTTAGGCATTTAATAGAGAAAAATATGGCAGTGGGATAATCCTCAGCGCAGTAAAGAAGGGGAGAAATAAATGTGTTAGGCTTTGTTTAATTTTGTCTCCTAAGCAACCAACATATTGGATATTGTTGGTATCAAATCTTGAGTGTGTGAAAGTCATTAAAGCAGCCCTTCTGAGACTGCAGTAACCATATTATTAGGAAATTTTAGATAAATTACTCTGTCAAGACTGTTAACTATCACCTGTGCTTTTATCAGCCACTAATTAAGACTGAAACAGAATATTAATGCCCATCTTACTTCTGCTAAACAAACACAGATAATACACACAACACTGCCTATGCATAGATAATAGGCACAACCACCCCGCACACATATTCTTCCTATATTTTCCCATGCTTATCTGTCTGAACGATGAAACCCCACGGCTGCCAGGATCAGAACCTTGACAGGGTGTTTCTGCTGCTGAGTCCCACGGGCACGCCTGGTGACACTTTCATCTGTCTTGCAAGGCAGCGATGTGAAGTGTGCTTCCAAACCCAATGGGAGCGGTGGGCTCAGCCGCCCGCCCAGTCCCTCTGATGGATCTAATGGTGTGACTGAAAAAAACCCAGAGCTTCCTCACCGGGATATGAGGGCACACACATGCACAGCGCGGGATGAAGCCCAGCAGCTCTGCTCTGCATTATTCAATGCGTTTCTGGGAAGATGAATGCCTGCAGTTCACGCTGCATAGCAACTGCTCCTCGTGGACCCCGCAGTAATTGATGAAACAAAAGCTTTGCTCCTGCAGCTTGTCGCTGGAGTCCAGCTCTGCCCGAGAAAGGAGTCATTCCAGGATCCCTGCCCATAGAGTATGAAGAAAAGGCTTCCCTGCTCCCCGTGAGCTCCTATGCGTTATCACAAGGCACTCACGGGGGACCTTACATCCCACCTCCACTCAATAGTGCTCGTTACCCCCAGCTCAGATGGGCTGTCCTTGCTGGCAGCAATTTGCTCCTTTCCCAGCAGCCATCTGCTTTCACTTAACAGCCTGGGCCATGTTTGTGTCAGCCTGCCCCACGTCTGGCTCTGTGCAGCTGGACCTGAATTGCTGATGCTTCGTGTGCAATGAGCATGGCTCAGGTCGTCCTCAACCACATGCTGCCTTACTGGCAAAGGGGAGGAAACCTTTGGGAAGCAGGAGCTGTGCCACCTCATCTATCTCTCCTGTGCAGAAATCAAGCCTTCGGCTACCACTGTCCCTCCTCCCTGCCTGCATACCATCTTTGTAGAAACAGCCAAGAGCCCCGGGTTGGTCCCTCCCATCATCCAGTGTCTGTCTGTGATGGAGGTGGG
>PPHD01024209.1:0-12203 GCA_002909625.1 Bambusicola thoracicus
GAAGTGACTTTAATTATTTTGGACTTAAATTTTCTTATTATTGCTTGTTTTCTACCGTTGATCAGAAATACTAAAATATATTGCTTCATCTGATTCCCTCACCCCCATCATGAGCGAGGTGACTTTTTTCAATAATATTCATGCTTTGTTTATTGTAATAGTCATTTGTACAAGCAATCCAAAGAACGTATTCCTGTGTTTTCCCTGCTTTTGTAGAAATTAAGCAAATATCCTTTATGGAGGAGGAGCCCTGAGAGTTGCCACCTAAACAGCTCTTTGTTCTTTCCTATGTCCTTCCTACGTATGTAAATCAGGTGTGAATCGGTAGAGCTTATGTGCTTATTTTCCTAGTTTACTGCATAAATTTATGATGGGAACTTGTGTATCTGTTACTAAATGATAGTAGTGAAGCTGAGAAAACTGATTACTGAAATTTTCGAAGGAGCAAGGACCCTCTTGTTGCTGGACAAAATCCTGTCTGTGTACCAGCAGAACTGGACAGCTTAATCTAGATAAAACTGTATCAGGGTCTTCTATAATTAGCAAACTTATTAAAAACACCTTGTTTGATCCAGCCTGGGATGGTATTTGTTTGTTTTCATTAGATGTGTTTTCTTGACGTTTTATATAATGATCTTGACATTTTATATAATGATCTTGTCATGGACTAACATGGGCAGGTCTTTCTCATTTTTTCAGATAAAATACTGTCTTGGTACTCATGTTGATCACATACTGTCATCTCGTAGTGCAGTGAGAGTTGTTTCATCATCATAGTGCTTGATAAGATCTGAACACAGAAGCGTTTTTTAGTCTAGGTAGAGACATGACCAGTGTACTTGAGAACTGAATTTCAGTTTGTCTGTGAAGTCTTTGATGTCACTTAGCTCTTTCTCCCATGTTAATGCTAAATGTGTTCATAATGCATTGTCATTATTAAATTCTAGCAAAATATTATCTGCCTGGTGGATTTTTTCTGAAGCAAAGAAGGCAACAGCAGTCTCTATTGAGACAAATGATCACATAGCTTTTGAGGTGCATATGTGTGCTTGAAGAGTCTTTTTTCTGTGAACTAGCTTGAGATTTACAGCTAGGTCACACACTACGTTTGATTAAATACAAGTCAAATTTGTTATCTGAGCAGCTAATCTGATAAGTAAAATCTCTGGTTTCTGAATTGGCTCATATTTAAAAAAAAAGAAAAAAAAAGAAAACTGTATTCAGTTAAAGATGAGGCAAAAACAAAAACCCCAACAGCAGAAAACCTTTGAAGGCAAACAGCTACATCTTTAGACATCTCAAAGGACTAGTTTTGAATTTAATGGTCTTCACTTACAAAATATTTAAAGGTAACTTAAAGTATTTTTATTGATTTGTAAACCTTTTGAAGTTTGCTCTGAGGTGGATTTGGAGTATGCTGGGGCCAGCAGTGCGCTCTTGAACTTCTTGGAAACAGTAGAGCAGTATTATGCTGCAGGTTGCTATTGACTAGCAACCTGGTCTAGGGGGAGGTGTCCCTGCCTACAGTAGCGAGGTTGGAAGTAGATGATCTTAAAGGTCTCTTCCAACCCAAGTCATTCTCTGATTATTGATTTGCTTTACAGGATTTGTTTGGCATTAGCGGAGATTAGCTTCATCTGTCATCAAAGAGCCTTCTCAAGAAAAGTCAATTACTTGTGCTAGCTATGAGTAATAACAGCAAGTGAATGATTGTATATAGTCTTGTCAGAGCGTACTTTTATCTTTTGTAGAAAGTTAGTTTTCCTAAAATGCTTTCTTTTTCACAGATCATGGAAGAAACAAATACACAGATTGCTTGGCCGTCGAAGTTGAAGATTGGAGCAAAATCAAAAAAAGGTACAATGTTTTATTCTTTTTGTTTATATTGTTTGGGATGAATTCTTAAAAGAGTAAAGCCATGGAACAAGAAATTCTGTCTGTAGAACAACCTTGTAAATAGCAGATATCTGAAATTCTTTCACTTCAGTCTTGTTTTTGTTATGAGAGTTTCTTGTTGAAATTTTCAACTTCATGTGGATATCTGCTGTATGATTTTAAGTAACTTGCTCTTCTGCAGGTACTTTATCAACACTGTACTTCTGCCTTCAGCATGCATACTTGCTTCTGTGTAATTCTACATCTAATCTGAATGATTTCTTCGTTGTAGCCAAATCTAATTCATTTTTCTGGTAATGTATATTAATGGGTCTCCTCTTTCTGCTTAGTTTTTTTTCTTTGTCTCTATAGATTGAGAAGATGTGTTGGTTAAACCCAGTTAAGATAACATGTTCTTTGTATTCCTGACAGTGAGAGTCTATGCTGCTTTGGTTTCTTGAAGAAATTGAATTAGGGCTGTTCCTTGGTAATAGCTGATATTATCTCTTTGAAGTTGTCCCTCTTTCAGAAGTTCAGCCTACTAAAATGTATCAAGAGTTCTGTTGGGAGGGTCTTCCCGAAATTTGCCTTGCAGTTCTGTTCTTAAAGAAATGCAACTGAATGGTAGTAATACTTCCTTCTCTGCAGAGAAAAAATGAAACTAGGAATGTTTTTCAGCATTGCCTGTATTTTTGTTCAGGCTGATTACATATTTAAACCTGAGAAAGTGGAGTTCAAATACTTCTCGTTTGTTTAGAAAGTATTGGTGGAGTTGTAGCCAAACTTTGTAAGTGAGGAAGGTCTTATGAGAAGAAAAATAATCTCTTCAGAAACATACAGGTTTAATAACATGGTGTAAATTGAGACTCAGTCTCTGAGGTACTATCCCACATACTCTTTAAGTATGAATTTTCCACCTGTATAGAGGGGAAAAAAAGAACTGGAGAAGGGAAAACAGGAAGCAAGAATTCAGACTGGAAAAAAAAACGCTGTTATTGTGCGTATGTATTCATCTGTGGGACTAAGTTGCTGCAAATCCAAGCAAAGCAAAAGTTCTTCAGGAAACTAAGGCAGAGAAAGATGATGATTGGATGATGGTAGCTTTTTTTTTTAAGGGAGGGAAAGGAATAAAGCAGTGCTTGCATTGGTTTTTTTGGCAAGTTAAATGAGTCTAGTTCTGAAGCTGAAAAGCATGGGTTAAAGGCCGTGAAGAGGGATGAGAGAGTTGACTGGCTGGAATTCTGGATTGATAATTAAAAATGCAGATTAAGTAAATTAAACTTTTCTTTTATCTCCAAGACAAAATAACATTAGATTGTAAGTGATGCTCTATAAATATGTAGAATGAATTTGAATACCAGGGAAAATAATATAGCTCAAAGTTATGAGCTGCTAACAATCAAAAACCAATGGAAGAGGAAAAGAAACGCATAGTACAGCTGGGCATACTGAGTGCTTCTTCAAGTGAGAGTGGTTATCTTGGAAGGCCATCATGCCAAAAAAAATTTTAGATAGTGATGGGCTGCAAATGAGGCATTTGAGCAGTATGCTGAACTACTAAAAATGTTTCAAATGCCTCTGAACTGCAGGGGTGATCCTTGAGTTAAGGCTTTTACTCTCTAGCTAGCTTTTTTCTGGGCGGTTGTATGTATACACCTAGGATAGTAAATTACAGTCTGCCTACAAGGAATCCCTTAACCCAAAGGTTCCCATTTCTTGTGAAATAAAGAGTAGTTTATATATTCTGTTTACATTTGGTGTCAATTGTTTGCAATTCTGTAACTTTCCATCTGTGGCTACAGCAGCTGTTTACATGGGGAAAATACTCTAAGTGTTTAACATACTCCAGCATTGCTTAATGATGCTGTGATTGAGTGGGGAGTCTGAAACAAATAACTGGCCAGCTCTCAGTGGACTTGAACTCTGAGAACATACTATCTTTTGCCATCTCCTTGGCTGGAAACTGAGTGCCTGATTTGCAGTCATTCAGTGAGGGAGAAGCGATTACTGATGCACAGTGTTGCAGCCCAGCTGTATTTTGTATTCTAGCATAGTCAAATTTAACCCCATTTTTTTCATATAACGTTCCATGGCAGTTTGCCTGCAATTTCAGTAGCATCATACTCTCTTGGTATATGTGGCTTTTGGTCACTCACAGTTTTCGTCCCAGAAGATAAGAAAAAGTCATTAGGTAGACTTAAGTCTGTACTGCTTCTGTCATGTCCAGTCTACTATGAAGTATTTTCTCTTCTTGCTGTTGTCAGTTTTTTGAGGTTGTTGATGCTATTCCACGACAGCATACCGTTTTTTTCTAATTACAGTCCATCAGTTAAAATATGTAGACAATCCATTCATAATAACATTCAGAAAGGATCTGAAGGTGAAGTTCTGTGCAAGCCCTTGCATTTTATACTCCTCCTGTGAGGAGAAAGTTGTGATGACTAAGATGAAACATTCAGGGTATAAACCTCTAAGTTGCTAAATTTTATTTCATGTTACACTCACTACAGCTTTTACAGTAACAATTGTGAAATGCTATATACTGTGTATTGTAATAGGGGTCCATTCACTCAGGCTTGATAAATGTTTTCTAAAATTTTTGAATTGCAAAATACCTGTGTTTGGACTTACTGTATATAGAATTTAAACAATTTGGTAATTAAAAATTCTGTTTCAGTATGAAGCTGCTAAAGTAACTCTTTACAAAGGCTAGAATTCACAAATCAATTATCAGCTCTCAATAGTTACACAGAGACCGAAACAGGAATTTCCTGGCTTTAATGAATACCAGATGCTGCAGTCTTGCTTAAGTGATGAGAATAAAGTATTTTGAAATGCATGTTTAGAAAACACACAAACAGTCTTCCAGTAGCATCTTTTAAGAAAGCTATTTGTTCACGTTAGCAAAGAGATCCCATATATTAAGGCTTTAGAGAGGGAAGCAAAACATTGTGATATAGCTCTGTGATACCCAGTACTTCTCTGCCAGTTACTGAAACAGCCAGGATTTATGTTCTGAGCCATGTGCCTCTGGGATGCAAGCACTGGAGTTCAGGGTGGGCCAGCAACTAATCTTCTGGAGGTTTCAATTCTTTCCAAGTTCAGTGAATTACAGATCTAACTGGGACAGAGGAATTTTTATATTTGCCCTCTTGCACTTAATGTACATCTTCCCCATAGTTTGGTTAATGTTGCTTAGGAATGCTGTTAATTTTCTGGAAAAGATTTATTCAGTAATACTCAGGTCCACAGCAGGGCATGGAGCTCTAGGTGATAAATCTAAAACGTTTGCCCTCTCTCTTTCCAAATACTTCTACCCTCTTCTTGGTCCTGTTGTTTTGTTCAGCCTTTCTTGCTATGCTGTTGCTGCTGTTTATATTGTAATATGAAGGGACCAGGATGGATTAAGACAAACTATAGGTAATTTTTACTGTTGCATGTGTCTTTCTGTGCATTTGCTAGCAGCTTGAACCCACACTTTGTCCTCAGTCATCTTCATTACACAGGTGAGTGAACTAGTAATGCCTAATACATGGAAGCAGTACACGCTGATGAAAACCATGATAGCAGCAGCACATGTTGGCAGTTTAAGGTGCTCTCTAGGAATTTTGGGAAATGAGTTGGATTTTAGAGTTAAGATTTCATGCGTGTTCACCTCTTTGGTTCCTCTTCTTAATGTTTTTACTCTCTTTCTCTCTCTCTGTCTTTGTATTTCAAAAAGTAGGAGGGTGTGTGTGCTGAGAGCACAGGCAGCCCTGCTGTAACGTTTGGCCAACAACCAGCCCACTGATAGCTTTATCTGGAAAATCAGTGACACTTGGCAGGAGTGAGTTCAGAGAGTTGGAGCAGGGAACGCTTGAGGAGATTACAAAAGGTGATAGAAGGAAATGAGAAGTAAACTAAGAGAACAGGAAAAATCCAGTGTCTCTGAACTTTTGGTAATAAAATACTGTATGTGGAGATTGGCTTGCATATGAGCTGTTCAGCATTTTGTTTGCCAGTTTTTATTGTCACATGTGCAGACACTTCATAATTTACATGTGTTCCTTGGAGAGATTACCTCATTTCAGAACATGCAAATGTATCCATGACCATTGCAGCTATTGGGACTGAGCTGAATCCCAGATTCACACAAAGGCGAGATCGCTGTTCCCAAATGGAGATTTCAGTAAAACACACAGCATAAAAGCTGGGCGACACCTCAGAATTGTTTATTGTAGTGTATCATGGATGCAGATGAAACGTGAATGGTTGTGGTTTGAACAGAATACTTTCATCTGAGTCAGTGAGTTGATTCCTTTGGAAGTAAATGGGGTGCAGGTAAGGCAAGTTCCTCACTGCATTGCTGTTAATTTGTAATAAATGCAAAGTTGGGATACACTAGGAGTTTACTTCCAGTGATCACTGAGAATGCAGGAATACTAAAAGGGTTCCAGAACATGCTACTAAATTGTAAGTTAAGTAACCATCTTTCTAAATACCAGGAGGTTTGGTGTCCTTCAGAAGCTGGCATGTTTGCAAAGAGCAGTTACATAAACTGCAGTTTTACCCAAGCATTTGGCCAAGTCTGAGTTTAGTCAAACGAGCCTGAAAGTAACTGAAGATTACCTAATAGTTTAGACTATTTACTTCTGTCTTATATAACAGCTTATGTTAAACTGTAGACTGTTTCCAGTGGTTTGGCAGCTACGAGACTTGATGACCTTGCAGTTTAAATATATAATGTAGTGCTATATGTGTGCATCTATATGCATGAAAAGAAAGAAAACCGTGCATGTTGAAGAACAAGAAGTTAAAGGCTATTCTTTTTCTCAAGTGTTATTTGTATATGTTATTCCTACTTAGTGTATTTACAGCCATAATGGGGCTTTGTTATTCTGTATTTCACCTATATGACATGGGCTGAAGAGAGATTAGTTGCTCTCTTTTTCACAGTGCGTATATACTCTATCAACTTTAGTTTTTAACCTAAATTAGAACAAAATTCAATTTGTAAGTAGCTGTGTTGTGGAAAAACTGCTGGTGTTGGCTACATGACATCTGTTAATGAGACCCATTGAGCTCAAAGATATTTTTACCTTTTTGGTTGCAGACATGGTGGTGGTGTTTCTTGTGTATTTGACTACTCTCAGAAACAAGGATAGAAACAACTGGGGAAGAACCCACCTCACAACCCAAAGCCCCATATGTAGTTATGGCAACAGAAGTGATATTAGCAGTAAGAGTTATATATTAAAGTATGTGTCTATAGATATTCTGTACAATGTTATAAGAGCATTTCTAAAAGCATTCCTAAAAACCGATATTGAGGAAACAGGTCTTGATTTTACTTTCAGTTTTTTTAATCTAGATATATAAAACTGGCATCACATAAAATGACCAGGGAAAAAATCTTTAGCTTATTTTGGTACGCTCCTAAATGCAAGAGTAGATATCAGACTAGCCCTGCTCTGCATGAACCTCATAGCTGTTAGTATAATGTAGGGAGTTACTGAATTCTTCATGGAGAGTATGAATCTAGACCCAGAATAAAACCATATGTGCCAGTGTGTATGTAAGTAGAAGAAAATAAGCAACTTCTTTTGTGAATACACACAGTAAGTTTGAGTGTTCACAGACTTCTTTACGTAGATTTAGATGTTTATATTTTCAGATTGAGGCCGTGAACTTTTTCCAATTCATCTGTTTCATATACACTTGGTGAATTGCTATTTAAATCTCAGGTTGGGAAGGGGAGTTTCCATCTGTGTGTGAACCTGAGCTACAACATCAGGGATTACTTTTTTTAATAAAGATTATAGGTTATTTACCTCCAAAATGGTTCAAGTTGTGTAAAACTGTGTTCTTACAAAGGCTAAATTCCCTACTGGCACTAGGTACCATCAATTCTTTGAAGATAAGTGAATGCTTTTTGTAGAGGATTTGTCATGTAAACTGTGTTGATGGTCTTCAAGCACTTAATCTTGCATAAGCACCTGAGGACTTATCACAGAAGTCCTATAGTACCATTCACTTCTAAAATGAGTCTTTTTGCTTGTTACTGTATAGAACCTTTAAAAACATGTACAAAATTATATGGGACACAAAGCTTAATGTGCTGCAATTGCTTGTATGCTTGCCAGTAGCTGATCTATCACATAGCAAAGATTTTTCTCAAGTTTAACAACCTTAGTAAAGACTACAACTTAGTGTATAAGTGACCCATAGTTAGTGTTTCTGTAAATGCAGACATGTGCTTTGTGACTGACTTCATGTTAGTGCTAAGTGTTGAGCCAGCCCCACCTGAGAAGGTGTGATACTGTGTCACAGAACTGCCAAATACTTCAGATGTGTTTGTGCAGATAACAGCAGTAATCTTTCGTAATTCTGGTCAACTTCTGTTCCTGACCTGTCTTCATCTCACTGTGTGCTGCTTCTAGTCAAAGTTACTGTAGTTTCTGCTGTTCTCAGGAAAAGACAAAGCAAAACAAATGGACGCTGTAAGACATAAAACATGGGACTTGACCAGGTAACTTTCCCACCTTAAATTCCATGTTATGAAAAGCTGCTTAATTTATTTTGAGTCTTGTTTTATTCCCATGTATTTTGATCAGGCCCTTGGAGTCCTGCAGCATTGCACTGAGCTTTTGATGAATTATTATACTGGCTTTGACTAGGGATGCAAAATGGTGCATGATTTGTGTGAAGAGAAAGCAGCTAAACTTCTGTGAGGTGCATAGATGTTTAAGTGCTTAAAAAACAAGGTAACTTGTGTATTGGTTCGTGTTCAGACATTGATGGTTTGCTGTCCCAGCACTGATTTCAGTGTAGATGGGTGGAAGTGTGAGTTCAAATGGTATCATGCTATACTGCTTGTTGTCTGTAGACTGTAAATGATGTACCACATCCCAGTGTGAACTCTGCCAGCAGATAGTGCTGCCCATCCAGGCTAGTTGTGGGCAGTCATAGGGCTGTGTGCAGGGATGCCTGGAAAGGGGGATGCTCCCAGACAGTAGGAGCTGGGGGATGCCAAGGCCTGTGCATCAGTGCTGCGATTCTGAGCTGTGGGCACCTGCTGGCTGAGGACAGGAGTTTTCCCTCTGGTTACATATGGGTCAGTCATGAGCTGTTACAGGAGAAGTTTTGGAAGCTCTTGTATATGCTGAACTCTTTGAAATGGTAGATAACAGCAGGACAAGGGGAAATGGTTTTAAGTTGAAGGAGGGAAGATTTAGGTTGGATGTCAGGGGGAAGTTCTTTACTATGAGAGTGGTGAGGTGCTGGAACAGCTGCCCAGAGAGGTTGTGGATATTCTGGCCCTGGAGGTGTTCAAGGTCAGGTTGGGTGGGGCCCTGGATAGCCTGGTCTAGTGTTAAATGTGGAAGATGTTGGCCCTGTCTGTGGTGGGGAGGGTTGGAGATTCATGATCCTTGAAGTCCCTTCCAACCTGGGCCATTCTGTGTGATTCTGAGTGTGTTCCTTTTCTGTAAGTGGCAACAGAATCCTGGTGCATTAACTCAAATACACCTTCAGACAGTAGCAATAGGCACAATGTTTTTTGGTCACCATACCCCTGGAGCAACTCTACTCCCTTTGTTGTGAGTAATGGTAAAGCTGTGCTCATTCGTGCCCCTTCTAAGCACTCCAACAACAGAGACCAGTAACCAGTTTTGCTAGAAACAAAGTCAAGGGAGAAAGAACTGTTGTCACAGCTGCTGACCAGCATGCTTGTGGTCTTATCTCTT
This sequence comes from Bambusicola thoracicus, assembly GCA_002909625.1. NCBI lineage: Eukaryota > Metazoa > Chordata > Aves > Galliformes > Phasianidae > Bambusicola > Bambusicola thoracicus. Next base: position 9,600 of record PPHD01024209.1, read on the forward strand.
GCTTTCCTGCATGCCTGCTGTGTGTGTCTCTCTGTCTCCATAACCACCTGCTAGGCAGCTCAGCCCTCCAGCCTGGCATGCCCTTGTGTCCAAACCCGCTGCTGCAGAGGGAATTCAGCACCAGTGCTTTGTTAGGACAGTACTCTTTTCTCAGTGGAATTTTTGTAAAGCTCTGTACTTTTGGTTCCCAAGGTAAAAAGTGTAAGTCTGACTTTATTCCAGGTCAGTAAAGGTTTTCTTAATCTTGGCATCTATATGCTTTCTACTTGCCAGGCCTCATGACAACAGAACGGTTGGGTTGGCTGTTTGGCTGTGGGCTGTCCATGCAGTAGAATTCTGGTGCAGCTTTCTTGACCTCACTGAAAAAAAACTGAGATACATTCTGATTTGTGGCTGGTAACTGTGTACATAAGTAAAATTAAAACCAAACTCTTCTTTTAAATCTACTTACATCTGAGCAGTGTGTGAATTTAGCAGTGGAATGCTTTTGCATATTGCAGACAGTTGTCTCAGTAGGTTAAGGATGCCACAGAATGTTTCTTGAAAATTCTACTAAGACTTACCGAGGAAGGGAACAATCATTTCTTCTATCTGCAGTAGTTTCATAAAAACAATCAATTCATTCTGATGTGGCATGCAATCGAAGTCACAAGCTTTTTCTGTTTGTCAAAATGACATAATGACTTTTGTGCTTGACCTTTCTACAGCAGAATTAATGCTGCTTTGCATTTCCACATTGGCAAATATTAATGTGCTTGATCAACGGTATGTTTGAGGTGAAATAAAACCAAATAACTTTATAATCTGCAATGCAGAATACCTTCATTTTGGAAGTTTGGTGTAGTACAGAGAAATACTTGCTCAGTGATTTTGTGGTTTTCTTTAACTTCGCTACACTGTAGTTCAGATCATCTGAAATGCTTCAAGATTTGATCTAGCTGTGATAGAATTGAAATAAGCATTTGGAACAGAAATTGGATTACAAAAATGCCTTTATCTTCATTGGGATATGAGGGTGATGGTCAGATAATTCCTATCCATCAGAGCCAGGCTGTGTTAGGATTTAGATTGTGATTCTTGAAGATACAGAATAACAAACAATTGATGATAGCAGCATTTGTATACCATCTGCTTTTTGACTATTACCACTCACTAATATGTTATTCCTTTTGTGAAGGGATTACACATGATCTTTAGGACTTTTCTATAAGAGACAATCAACTCTGAGGATATCAAATGTCAATTGAAGCCCATAGTGTTTTTGGTTTTGTTTTGTAGCATGTTATTTATCTTGAATTTGATTGGTAAAACATTGAGAAAGGAACGTGTTGTTTCATTTTGAGCTCCTGCTTTCATGTGTTTAAACCCTAATGGTTCATAAAGTTTCAAATGTATTTTAGAAGTTTCCGGGTGTGCATTTTATGTGCTATATTAGTATCAAGCATTCACATAAAACAAAATTTTTTGCAAGCCTATTTAAGGATGCTAATTAAAATAGATCACTTATGCATCAGGATTTGGCCAGTGAATAATAATGATGTGAGGTTAACAAACAAGGTACAAATTGCTGTGTTTGATTGATTTGAAACAAAATTGACTTGAGTGCAGGAGAGTGGGACCCCAAAACAGCTTTCAAGAGCATTAAAAAAAAATAGCATACACAGCAGAAATCAAGTTTAAGAACTTGTCAGACTTTGAGATAATAGTACTAATGAAAAAAAAAATCATGTGGTAACTTAATTGAGGAGTCAGAACACTGTTTTCATACTCTGAAGAAATAATACCTAGTACACTTAATTTTGTATTTGAAGAAATCCCACACTTACGCTGTCATTCCAGTCCCATACTACGGTCTTCATGTAGCTGCTATCCCATGTGCAATCCTCCCCTCAGGGAGGGGATGTTCCAGGTTTACTGCTGACTGCAGGAAGAATAGGTCTGCCATATTACCCCCTCCAAACTGGTGCACCACCTATAGGCTGTCTAGAAGTAAAATGTGAGTATCATACATGCTTTGTAGATCTTGCTGTATTATGAATAAAATTCTGATATATTTATGTTCAAATTGCTTTCATTTCAAACATTCTTCATATTGTGGATTCTAAATATAGTCCAAGGCTGTGCCAAAGGCTGACTGCAAATACACAAAATCATCATTGATAAATACTTGTTGATGATGGAAACTCTAATTTGAATCATATGATCTTTCCTGGAGTAAGCAGTAGGAGGGAATATCTAAAAAACAGCTATAGTGTGGAATGGCTTTCTGAACTCCAAGGTTTTGATCTGAACAAACTTAACTTTGTATAAGCTGTGCTAGTAATTTTAGGTCTTTGTTATAGGGTAAGACTAATATTTCCTGTAAAGCAAGTCAGATACAAAGAGCAAAATTCAGGGCATAAATAGTGTTCTTGGGATACATGCTATTTCCCCCTAGATTGTGAGCAGTTAAGAAATAATTTTTTTGGAAAATGTTTGTCTTGAGCTCTGGTAGCCTGTAGGTCTAGCTGTGTGGCTACAGCTGCTAAATTGGTGTTGTCTATTGAGATTGGTACTGTCCAGTGATGTTGATCAGCCAAGGCTAGTCATTGAGAGCTGCTGGCA
>PPHD01024210.1:0-12202 GCA_002909625.1 Bambusicola thoracicus
CACCCCGCGCCCCGCCAGCGCCGGTCCGGGCGGCAGCCCAGCAACGCGGCGCAGACAGGAGGCGCCAAGAGTGCGAGGCCGGGCCGGCGGCCCTCCACGCCGCCGGAACGGTGCGAGGCGGCGACGGGCGCGGCCGGACGGCGTCCCGCGAGGGATGGGGCGGCGTTTCCCTGGCGACGGGCAGCGCTTCCGGCGGTAAGCGGATGCCGGAGGGGCCTGGCGGAGGGGCCGGGCCGGGAGGAGGCTACAGGTACTGGCGGCGGGGAGGCGGGCGACGCGGCCGGGTCCGGAGCGCCGAGTCCTGAGGCCGGGTGTTAGCGGGTCCGTCCTGTGCGGGGAGGCGGCGGGGCCGGGCCGGGCTGCTGGAGAGGGGGAGGTGCCAGAGGGCCGGGCGGGAAGTGGCTCCGCTTGGGCGCCTGGAACGGGCTGCTCGCATGGCCGTATGCCCGGGGAGAATCCGTCCCGGGGCTTTGTCTGGTGGAGCCCGGGAACGCGTGAGGTCCGCTGCTGAGCGACTCCTGCTTCGCAGTGGGGAGAGGAGCCGTCCCGTGAGGCTGTGCCTTGTAAGAGTGGTTACTTCTGATGTTATCATTACCGGGGCGCGTTACCGAGCTGTGTTTGCTGTGAAGGCTGTAGCGCGGTGAGGGAATTTGGTTGATGTGTGTGGAAAAACAGAAGTTTCTGTAATTGAAGTGAAACCGGCGGGAGCTGCAGGCGGCAGCGGGGGGAGAAAAATAAGGGCGGCAGCAGAGCGGGGCTCCTTTTTGGTTGGGGCGTTGCTTTGTTAGGGGCTGTGGGGAGGAGAAGCCGCCCGCCGGGCTTCTCTGTGGTGTGTCAGTGCCGCTCGGGGGCAGATTTTGGGGCGCAGGTGTACTTCGGAATTAGTGTGCATCTGGAAGAAAAGCACGGGGAAAGGAAACTGCGGAGCCTGCTCTACAGCACGAAAAGAAGTGATGGCGGGGTGGTGGCACCGGAATTGCAACAGCAGCAAGTACGTGAGCGGCAGCTACCGAGGCTTCGTAGGTATTGAGTGAATTCTGGCGGGATTCTGTGTAAGGAGTGTCCCGCTCAGAGTCTGTGTGAAGGCTGTGTTGTGGAGGGCTGAGGTTTCCCTCCTGCAGAACGTGCTGTTCTGCACCACGTCTCTGCTAGCAAAAAAGACTTTTTTTTTTGGCTGGAGGGCAAAGCACATGGCTTAGCGAGCGCTGAGAGCAACCCGGAGAGGGGCAGAAAGCACTTGGGAAGAATGGAAGCAGTCGGCTCTTCAGAGAGCTGCTTCTGATGCCAAGTGTGATTCTTTTGCTTTGAAATGTTTAAGTAGGCTTTTGAGTTTTTAAATCTGGGAACATAATTGCCCTCGTATTTTGATTGGCCGTGCAGGGTGTATGGTTTGCATCTTGTCGTGCTATTTGTCTACCAAATGTGATGTTCTTCGTTTGTGTTATGTCCGGTGAAATGCTGTTCTCTGACAGCCATTTCGCCCTCATACTGATGCAGGACGGACGTCCCAGTCAGTGGCAGGTCCTGCTTATGGCTCGTTTTGAGGAGATAGAGAAGACTGCGTGCAGCCACTGTCAGAAAACGAAGTGTGTAGACTTGTGAGGATCTTAGCATAAGGGCTGTCCTGGTTCCTGTTCCACGTTTAGTCTCTTACCTCCCAGCTCTCGCTTCCGGGCCTTCTTCTCAGTGCCCATCGGTTCCTGGACATTTAGAGCGTTGTGTTTCTCTGAATTGCTCTGATGTGAGAGACTGCGTGCTTCTGTCTTTTGCGCCGGTGGGAAAGGGCAGGGGAAATTCTGCAGAAAGTCCTCTGAAGGATCCCTACAGTCTGCTTCACAAGCAGAACCTGAAATCTAGAAGACCTTTTCTGGGTTCTCCTGCCATTAACTGCCATGAGGCACTAATGTAGAATTGAGAAACAGAGCTGCCTGCCCGCTAGTGAACAGTGCAAGGAGATACCTGGGGAGCCTGCTCTGACTTCCAAGGGGGAAGGCAGGTTTGGGCATGAGTGTACCCACTGGTCTCTGCCCAGTGTGGAACTGTAGACATCCTGCTAGTGGCCTCCTTCTTCCTCATGGTGCCACGCTAACATTAATTCTAGGAGTATGCCAAAGGGGAAGTCTGCCAGTGCTGTCAAGCAACCAACACTTATGGCCTTGGTGATGTGCTGCCAGTTGTCTCTTAAGCCAAGCTGCGGTCCTTGTAGTGAGAAGGAGGGGAACTTGGTGTCTCACTGGCCCTGTGGCAGTACTATCACTCTTCTGTAGGAAGCTTTGGATTTGATCCTTGAGAGCATCAGGACTGCTCAGGGGACACTGTTGTATGGGGCATCCTCAAGAGCTTGGTGTAGAAGGCATCTCCCTGGGTCAGCGGGTTGTAGCAGCTGAAGGTAGGCAGGGCCTCTGCCCACCTGAGTGAGGAGTGCTTGGAAGCTGCGTATGTGTGCCCTGCTCAGGGCTGGTCGGTGGGACTGCTGAGCTGCAGTGGGAATGCTTTCAGCTCACTGAGTCATAGGAATCTGTGCCTGGCGTTACCATAGAAATCAGAGCAGTTGCTAGGGGTGGGGAGTTGCTTGTCATTTGGCCCTGTTGCTGCATGGTTCTGGCATGAGCTCATGGTTCAGAAGAACCTGATTTCTTGCTCTCTGTTCCTCTGAGAGCAGAGAGGTCAGGCAGCTCTCGGTCCTTGCAGGAGGGCAGGGAATGGCTTTGCTTGGGCCTCTGCTTGACTGCAGCGGTCAGACCTTGCATGTTTGCCATACGGCCTTGACCATCCACTGCCCAGATGCGTCTTGCTCTTTCATATTTCAGGAATCTAATTTCATTTGCTTAGCAAGGCCCCTTGCCCTCTGGGATCCTGAGAGGAGTGAAAACTGGTTGTAAACCGGTGAGTAAGAGATAAGGGAGAACAGGAGGGAAGCTTTTGGAGTTATCTAGTGGGAGGGGACAAATGGTAACTATTCCATTTCCTTTTCTCTCAAAATGCACCAAGTTTGGTCTTGAGTGTTGCCCTGAACATGGCTGTGACGCCTTCCAGTGCTTCGTCTCTTGCAGGTCTTGTCCTCAGGGCTTGATCACTTTCTTTGGATAGATACACGCAGTCAAGCTCTAGGGATGGAAGGTGCAATATATTGTTGCTCCCTCCATTCTGCTAAAGGAAATAGCTTTTCTGTGATTATCTTCTTTCCACACACAGGCAGCATGCCTCCTCTTTTAGCTCTTTGCTCCCCTCATAAGGCAAAACAAGCACAAGCCCGTCAGAGCAGCAGTGTTACAGGAAACCTTGCTGATGCAAGGTGTCATTTTGTGTTCCTACAGTTCCTCTTGGCTTGCTGCCTGTTGGCCGTTGAATTACTGTCCATGTGGTGATGCTGACTTAGGTCTGTTTGAGTAGTCCAGGTCAGCATATCTGTCCTGTTCTGAGTTTCCTTGCTTATTTCCAGCATACTGACATTAGTGCATGACACTCGTTTCCTGGGGGTCTTCCCCGAGGATCGGTGCCCTTAGGGGGTGCCCTGTGTTGTGCTACCTCACTTTTGGGTTTGGCACACTGCTGCTCCAAGTGAGGGCAAGAAATATTTGCAAGAGCAAACACAGTTGTTTGTTTCTTGGACCCACTTAACTCCTTGTTATCCTTAGTAATATGGCATGTTTGATGAAGAATACTCATTCTAGCAATAGGACTTTAAATTGAAGTAATGATTTCCATGCTTTTGCAATTGTTCAGCAGAAGTATTTGCTGGGTGATGCTGAAAGGAGAATAGGGTGTTATGTGTATTGTTCTGTCTGTCTTACTAGCTTACGGAATCCTGCTTTAAGAAGATCCGAGCTGTTTGCTTCTATGTGCAGATCCCAGCACACTGAAGCACCCGCTCTGGTGTTGCTGAGAGCTCTGAATCTCCCTTAGGGAGAAAGGGGGGTTATTACTGGGAAAGCTTCCAGCGCTGGGCCAGCTATGGAAACAGCTGGGCTTTGTGCCAGCTCATCAGAGGGAGGGGAGCTCTTCCCTGCAGTGAGTGTATTGGGCAGGGGCTGGCATAGCCTGTCGCCTTCCTCGGCATCTTGCTGCTGCTGTGGTTTCAGGAGAGAAACTAATTTGGACGCAGCTGTGGTCAAACAGCCTCATTGAGAGGGTTGGTGTAGGCTCCTGATGTGCTTTTGATAGCAACTGACAGAAAAGAATGTGACGTATGTCAACCTGGCCTGGAGGAGGAAGAGGGGGAGGGGAACATGGTCTCTGGATAGGTAAAGATAAAGCGGGCTTTGGGGAAAATCGGTGAGGAGAGTTTTTTGGGGATGGAAACCTGTGATGTCTGTGTCTCACCTGGCGATCTCTGCAGTCCTTGTTCTAGACGCTGCAAAATAAACTGCAGTATTTGGAGACTATGGCTGCAGACCCACTCTCAGAGCTTCAGGATGACCTAAACTTGGATGATACCAACCAGTCCCTCAGCCAGCTCAAACTGGCCTCCATAGATGATAAGAACTGGCCGGCAGATGAAGACCCTGCTTTTCCCAAATCAGGTCAGTAACCTTCTTGTTTGGGGTCTGGGTTAAGGCCAAAAAAGGATTGTTTCTCCTTCAACACTGTGGTCATATCTACATATGTAGAAAGTCCCAGCTTCTCCTGAAAGCTTTGTAGGTGTATTTCTATTGCACCACACCCAAGTGGATTAGCTCTTCTCCTGAACAATGCTAAAAGTTCAAGGCCAGGTGATGTAAATATGCTGTTCTCAGTTGTGGCACCAACTGTATTTTAGTGGTCGCAGCATAGATACACTGTAAACCCTGAAATATCCTCTCTTATGGTCTCTTGCAGGGTAGTTTGATCTTCTGGGTGGAAGGGTCTTGAACTTCCATGTGGGAGATAGGTCTGGAGAACTGGGCTCTAAAAGCCCAGTGTATGAATCCATTCAATTACTGTGCAGTGAACTGTTGCCCAAGGAGGTCAGGGAAACTAGCTCAAGGACACATAGAACAGATATACAGATCCATTCTTTTAAGTGGTTATTCCATGTTTTGTGCAGAGGACTCCAAAGGCTCCCCCGAGGCTGTCACTCACCTGCGATGGGATGATCCTTACTATGATATCGCCAGGCACCACATTGTGGAAGTAGCAGGTAATGGCCTTTTCTCTCTGTTTTCTCCTTTGATATCTTTGCAGCTGCGCTGAGGAAGGCTCTTTTCTAATATAATGGTGGGAGCATCTGCTACTGCCATGTGGCAATGACAGCTGGCATCATAAAGAAAAGGGGCAGCAAATTTCTTGGCTGTTTACAATAAGTTTTAATTTTCCATTGACCTTGGTTAAACTCGCATTCTTTCTTGAGTCTTGTTGTCTTGATTACATTATTAGTAGGACTTGGTTGCTTTTGCTGAGTATTTTTAGGTGTGGCCTTGAGCACAGGATGTGGATTTGATATGATAACGTGACAGAAATTACCTAGTTATGCAGCACAGCTTCCTCAGCTGACTGAGTAGGGTTGGAAGCTCTACTGTATCTGAATGGCCAGGGCTTGCCATCCTGTCCATACGTGGCATACTTTAGAGAGCTGAAAAATGGGGAAGAGGCCCAAGGCCCACTGCAAGTGAGGAGGTGATGGCTCAGAGTCACAAGCATTCTGATTTCTTCTGTATGGTTGTCTTACCAGTATTATTTTAATTGCACTAACCCTTGGTAATTTCCTACTGGGACCTCCATGAGAAAGACAGCTGGAGATACTTTGTGTTTTGCTATGGTAAGTCTGAGAGAAGGGTCATTCTACTTTGTCTTGCATTCCTTGTTTAAGAAAAAAAGCCTCTTCAACCTGTTGGCACTTGACACACTTCTTACCTGACCAACTACAGCCACCTCATCCCCTTTCTCTTGCTCTTTCTCTGTACCTTGGTTCTTGCCCCACATATGAATTTGCAGAGAAGCAGAGGCACAAGCTGGAGTCCTCCTGATCATGGGTTGTTCTGCAGAAGGGCTTGATCAGGGGGGAAATGTTTCTGGGCAGCTTACCTTGGCACGTGTTGTCCTGATATCAGTCTTTCTTGAGCTGCCATTAGAACGAGGTTTCTTTCTATTGTCCTCTCCTGTTACAAAGGTTAATGCCAAACTTAAAACCTCACCCTTCTTTGTCTCCCTCTTTGTTGCTGAATGACAGGCATTTAGTGTTGGAGCCATTGTGTCTTCCAGTTTTTCTACAAATGCTTTGATTTGCAGATATGTTAGTAACCCTTCCGTGGGCTGCTGTTTCAGGACAGGAGTTAATATGAGTCTGCACTAGTCCTCCTGCTGCTGAAACTGGGAAGGAACAGATGTGTGGACTCCTGCCATTTCACTGCTAATGGCTGGCACATAATGTAAATACTAGAGGAAACTGCTTCTAAACTCTGGGAGCTAGCGAGTTAAATAGTACTGTTGTTCACCCCAGACAAAACCCAAGGGCTTAGCTGAGTGCTTAGATCACAGACACTGATAAGAGTGGAATGTCATCAGCTCGGAGGATACACTTTGTGGGCTGCCCGCTGATACCAGTCTTTCTGTGGGAATTCTGTTCTAAGGTAACAACACAACGGTTGTTTTACAAGCGCTCTGAGTGTCACTGCAAGGGAGATGCATCTCAGTGGCTGTTGGAAAGCAGCCATTTGCCACAGATGTCTAGCGCAGCGCAGGAAGAATTTCCTCACTTCCTGGAAGGGCTTCAGGGAGCTATGATGGCTGCCTGGGAGGTGTGCTTGCCTTCTGAAGGAGCCCTCTTCTCCACCATGGTTTGAATTTGAGTTTCTAGTGAGTTCTCTGGCTTTGTGTCTCTGTATAGCGCGGAAGCATCTCGAAGAGCCATCAGTTGTTGGCTGTTAGTTGCCGCTTTTCACCGGAGCTGGTTTACCTGAAAATGTGTGATAGTTTTCCCCGCAAAATGTGGTACAGTGCCTTACTTAAGTAAAGAAACACAGCTTTGGGTAGGGGATTTGCTGGCACCTGGTTTGTGAGACTCACTGCTGTCTCATCTCCTGGAATTGGAAACTATAAACTGGATCAAAGGGTCTGGAATTGTAATCTGGGTTCTGAGGTGAAGCGGTTTGTTCAGTTTTCTCTGTCAATAATTAATAACATGAGCAGTTCAGGGAATCGGGCAGTGCGATGTTCTTTGGGCTGTCAGTGAAAGTGAGCAGTCTGGGAACATCTAGAAAAATCCGCTCAGAAGTAGCCTGAGGAGTCAGAAATCTCACCGGAGGATTGAAATGGAACTGTTTGGATCTGGCTGCACTGACGAGTTGTGCTCGTCAGCACTTTCAGCTGCAGTGAACATTTGCCACGCTAAGCCTGAAACAAAGTGGCTCCACCCCAGCTCTCTTGTAAATATTGGCAAACGGCAGCAGATGAAGGGCAGTTCTATCCGTTCTGCCGTTCGATTAGCTTTCTCTTCTGTGTCCTTCCCTGTTTTACGCTGTAGAGCAGAAAGTATATAGCTAATTCTGTCGGTGCTTTCCCTGAAATGTATTCTGGGTGCTGATGCTATTTTGAGACGAGCAGAAGGCTGGTTCCCATCCTCGGGCTGAGATCCCAGGGTTATCCTGTGTGGTCAGAGCAGTAATTGCTTATTGCAGGATGATGCACAATGTTCGTAAACAATACAAAAATACTGCTTCGAACCCACTCATTTTCTAGCTGACTTTAATTTATGACTCAATACAAGTCATGCTGCGTTTGAATATCAACTATCTGGCCTTAAGGGGAAGAAAATGGTTCAAAAACATTTTGCAGAGTTTGCCAGAAAAATGTGGTTGTTGGTTTTTTTTTTCTGTGCTTCAAAATAGTGCAGCATTTCCACGGAAGTTCCCCCTGTGCTCTGTGCTCCCAGCTCTTCTTCTTGGGGGCTGGGATCTTCCTTGGAAGAGGCTGTTTGTTGCCCTGGAAGTTGCTGGCATAGCATTGCTATCCCTAGCGGGTGGTGTGTCACGGGAAGACAGAGCAAAAGGCTTGCAGTCCATGGTTCCGCGGGATTACAATGGCACAGTTATGAATCTATGGATATTTTAGTTTTGGGAAAGCTTCTGTTGGTTCTGGGATATGGTGCTTTTCTGAAGGAAAGATCCGATACTCTTCACCTGTCCTTTCAGACTTCAGCCTTCAGGTGTCTGTTTCTGGAGCATCTTAGGGAGGCCAATGGAAAGGACTGCTTATGGTTGTGCTCTTGCTGATTTTGAGTTGCCCTTTTTGTGAGCAGATAAGTTTGTCTTTGCACGTGGCTAAAAGTTGGAGTAGAGCTGGCTCGGTTTCACTGCACAAACCACTTCTGCAAAGTGTGGGTTTTTTCCTTCCACTGCACAGCATTTGGAGGAAGCACAGGCTTCTGGTTGAAGACTGCTCATGAGCTATCCTAAACTTCTGTTTACAGTTGTTGTTTCCTAATGCACATTCTCCTATTGCAGAGGTTCTGCTTCCATCTGCTTAAGACTGAGGCAAACTACTGCGATGTAACCTTAGCCTTGGATTTCAGCAGAGGCTGAATTGCAGGAATATGGCAGATAGTTAATAACAGTCTGTAGGCATTCCTACTTGAAATCTGGGATGTGTGGGAAGAGCAGGACTCTTGATTGTTCTCTTCTAACACGTTCCTTCCTTGTTCTTCTGCCCAGTCAGAAGTACTGGTCTGCCATCTTTGCAGTCAATGGGCAAACCTATATGAGGTGCATCAGGATTCCCATTTTTTTCCACAAAAACTGTTTTCTTCCTTTTTCAAAAGGAAGACTGGAGCTTAACATGGAGTTGGCAGATGAATTTTCTCCTGCTCTGGAGCCAGAGTTGATGGAGCAGTTGTCAGGAGAGCGGCCATTGCTATCAGCTGCGTAGTCTCTACCCAATGACCTCAAGGCCTTACGGAAGCTTAGAGCATATGTTTGCTAGGCCTGTGGGAAATCTGTTTCCTCACACCATTAAATTGATAGCCCTAGGACTGTCCTTGCAGAGAAGGCTTGATGCTGGTGTGTAGTAAGACCTGCTGTAGAGGTGGGGAAGCGAGGTGAAGTGCAGGGAGTGTACCTTCTTGAATGTTTTGAGACTGTAGAGAATGTCTTTCTTGGTGCATGATACCAAACCGACCAGAAAAGCATTGTAGCTGGCTGTTGGCTGCAGGTACGCAAGTTGTAACTACTGCTGATCGTTTGCAGTTGGTGACTGACCTGAGGAGATAAAATCTGAACTTGGGGCACAGTAGCTACTGTTGCACTAAGCAGGCAAAGGCAGAAGTTGCAGACAAAGCTGATGTGAGAAGTTTGTTGCAGTGTGCTTTTGGCAGCCAGTGTACTCAGCAAAGGGCTCTACTAACAAGGATCTTTTCCCTTCCAATATAGTGCGTTCTTGTTGGCTCCATTAGCACAGGACACTTGCAGTTTGCTGTATTTGGTTGTAGGTTATGGCTTTAACTTTTTAAAGAGTATCTGTATGATACAAAATGATGTGTTGCTTCTGTAGAATTGGACCCATCCAAAGAAAGCCCAGCTTCTGCCCTGTGTTTTGAGATGTGAGATCATGGGAGCAGAGTTTCTAAGGGAGATCAGTGGAACAGGGTGTTTCTCTTTTGGGCTCTGCTCAGCTCAGCCTTCTATGTCAATAGTTCCATTCGGATCTGTAGAGTGGTGATGGAAAGGGTCTGGGATGGCAATAAACACTTTCATAGTCTTTTCCCTTTCCAGAGAAACCACTTTTTCACCTTTAATTGGGAATTTTCTTTCTTTTTCTTCTTATTTTTTTTTTAATTCAGAATCTAATTAAAAGATTTGTTCTGAAAGCTGTGTTGCAGATCTAAATTGCCCTCATATTCCTACTAGTTTGGGCTTCTTTTCAAACAGGCTGTTGGGTGTGTTATTTGTATATACAGCGTGACACCATCCTTTGTACACTTCTGTTGTTCTTTGAAGGACCCTGAGTGACAGAATTAGTTGAGTTAAACCCTTTTAAAAGTAGCAGTACAGCAGTTGCCATTTGGTTGGTGGAGTGTAACTGTAGCTTAAGAGAGCCAGAAACTGGACCAAGATTATACTGAATTTGTTGCAATTTGAAGAGACCCATCTGTCATGGATGACAGTAACCGTAACTTCATAGTTAGGGTTGCTCTGGAGAGGAGCTTGTGGGAAAGGTAAAGTGGAAGGGGTTTAACTGCTTCAAGACAGCAAGTAAATGCATCCCAGTGGCAATCTCTCTAGACGCTGAGACTTCATACTCAAGATTACTTTCTGGGAAAGAGTGCAAAACTTGGCTTGCTATAACTTTGTTTCTGTTCCTCCAGACCAGGGTGCACTTGATGGGGCCCAACCAGGTAGGTAGATTTTTTGTGATACTGTAGATCATGGTATTCCTTTAGCATGACTGTGGCCTATAGCTGGGTTATCTCAAGGGTGCCCAAACTTTGCTCAGCCTCGGGCCATGCTGGCAACTTTTCAGGAGTCCAAAGGCTGCACCAAATTGCGGTCTGAGCACTGCGCCTCTGCCTCAGGCACAGCAGAATCATCTGAGCCGACTTCGGCCTGTGGGCTTTCCCTGTGGTGCTTTGGGGCTCTCCAGTTTCTGCGTAAATTCTGTTCCTCTTCTGGTGGTGGCCTGCTGGACCGGCTCAGTTTGAACACTTACCCTGTTGTCATGCGTGCTCTCGAAGTTCATCCTAGGATCACTTCCTCTGCCTTTATTAGACCTGCTGCTGCATTCACCTATTATGCAGCTGGCACTACAATTGGATTCTCCAGATGAGAGCGACTGTTATTGATTTCTTCTGCATTTGGCTGCAGAGATGTTGTGTTTTGGTAACTTGTGCCTCATTCTAGCCTGAAGCTGTGCTGAACTACTCTGTGCTTGCTGAGCATTTGTTTATATTCTGGACTTCAATTCCAAGCCTTAGGAATTTGGCTGCCTGCGCTTTCACACTTCTCAGTGCAGATGGAATTCTCTTCTGGTGTGAAATTCTTTCTGCTGTTTCTGAACAACAGGCCAGAACTTTTGTACAGTCCATGGAAATGCTGATCCTCATCACCTCATTATATGGATGCTTCTCCCCTGCTTGCTGCGTTCCGATGGAGACATCCTCCCATTTTGCATTCTCTAATCTGATGCTCTAGGGTTTTTTTTATTTTGTTTTATGTCAGTTAAGTCACCTGATCAAGCTTTATAATTCTGGCAATGTTTAAATATCAGGAATGTGTAGGTGGAAGATACTGTGTATTAAAATACTGCCTCTTTGGGCTTCTTACTTTCTTTTCTTGAGAGGCTCAATCCTCTTTGGAATTCAACAGATATCATTGGTACATTTTGATACTTAAACACTGCTCAGTTGTGTTCAGCAGGAACCTGAAATTACATTGGAGAAGGTGTTCTTTTTTGTTGTTTTTTTTCTTTAAACTGGCAGTGGCTCTGAAGCATCCTAAGCTGTGTGAAACTTGGAGTAGTGTTCCAGATTTCTGCAGTGATGTCCCTCATCCCCAAACTGCCCACTTTGTTGTTGTTCCAATAGCGCTAGCTTTGGTGTCAGATTTGGTCTGTCTGCATTCTCTCTGTATTGAAGTACCAGTTTATTCTCATTTGAATCTTCCATCAAAGTGGATTCTTGGCTGAGAGTACCTGGTGAATGAACTGGGTCCCCAGACTGCAGTTCGATTGCTGGCTGAGTAAGCTGATAACATCAGATCGTGGCAGAAAGGCTGACTGGTAATGTTCAGGAGAAGCACTTAGAAGGACAAAGCAAGATTTGCAAGTCAAGTGTGTATTTTCCATTTTGGCCGTACAGATATGTTCAGTACAGAGTTCTGTCTCAGGACAACGCTGCTACCTTACTATGAGTTTCTCCTGATGTGTTTGCATTGATACAGGTTGCCATCTGAAACATTAGTTTTGGTATTTAGTCTTCATTCCTTTTAGAAGTATGGTCCTGCTCTGATGGTTTGGCTCTGTGAGTACCAATGTGCATAACTGCTGCTTTTTTGTTAGTTGTTAACTATTCCTGAGAAACTGAGTAATTACTTCATGGTCTACAATTGTGCACAATAGAAACCCTAGCTACTTGCAATTGCAAAGAAGGGGTTAAAAAAAAAGTAAATGTGTAAGATTAATATTGCAAATGGGTGAGCAAATAGTGTAAGGGATGGAGCCTCTGGGGAAGATCAGATGCAGTATGGATTTGTTCAGCCTGAGGCCACCTGGAGGCAGTTTCTTCTGGCAATCAAGA
>PPHD01024211.1:0-12201 GCA_002909625.1 Bambusicola thoracicus
AGAGGAGGAAGGAGAGGAGGGGAGGAAGGAGAGGAGGAAGAGGATTCTCTTTCCTTGTAGCCCTGCGCCCTGCAGCAAATCAGTCCCTAACAAAGCATTACAGCTCTAGGCCCTGGGATACAAAAGGGATGACCCCCAGGTGTATCATCTTTATGGCTGCATCACCTTCTGCCTAATTAGCTGATGAGGTAATTTCTGTAAAAGCCTGACATGGGTATTTCCTTCAAGAACAGAATTGACTCTCAACAGAAAGACAGCAAGACTAATCCATTCCTGTCTTATTCTAATGATAAAAGAGATGGATGGCGGCTGCTTCCCAGCGGCTTTCCCAAACAGAGGTAGTTGTCTCCAATTGGCAAATTGATCTTTCCTAAGTCCATGGGAAGAAGCTGACAACTGCTATCCACTAGCTGCTTACATTTTATATGTCTACAGCTCAGTGAAATCAAGCCTACCCCCACAAAGCAGTTCTTCAGGCTCACCACAGCAGATTTGACTTCTCTGCATAGAAGGTGCAAGAACCAAAATCTCAGATTCCTCCATGCTCTTCATTTCAAGAGCGTGATGAATTGCTTCGCTGACGTGAAACCTTGGTTGTGCCTACTAAGAGGTGCTCTTTGTGGTTTCAGGATGTTGACATACATATTGGTGACAGATGATTTGGCTTGTCCCGATTGCTAGTGATACAGAGCATGCTACAGACTGTTTGCTATAAATTCATAAAAATACCAGAGAACTTATAAACGCAGTGAAGGAATGAGGAGTACTGGCCCAAATTCCTAGCTTCACAGCTTCACATTCAGGGCAAACATAATGAAACTGGGGGAAAAATCTTGATTTTTTTTTTTTTTTTTATGATTTTCCCTTTTTTCTAGCCTGCTTTTAATTCACAGGCAGAAACCTGTGTAAAAAAAAACACTGTCAGCCTTTGAAGTGCCAGCTAGAGTCAGAACAGCCAATGTGACAGTGCTTCTTTGGAGAAATGATTGATAACTTTTGCCATACCTGCTTCACATGGGTCCCACAATTCAGCTTCTTTTCCAAGCAGTTTGCAGTTTAGTCTTTTTAAATTCTTTAAATTATACAGAAAATAAAAATAAAAACCATGATAAACCATGAAATTTGTCTAAGCTTCATTTTCTTTGACTGTCACGTATAATTTTTTGCCACCACATAAGAGTAATTTGCAATGAAGATTCATGCGGAGCTCAGTGAATCCATATGATTTTTGCACATACACTCAATTACACTAAGACGAATCACACACGAACTGCGTGCAGTACAGCTACTGAGTGACAAAAAACGTATGGGACTTCTTGAAAAAGCGTGCTTCAGTCAAATCAGGTCAAATAGACTGCGTATATCCGTGCTTAATAAGCTAAAAATGAAGTAATAAACTCAATGCAAAGCCAGGAGGTATTACGAAAAGCTCAAACTGGTAAGCCTACATGACTTAAAAATGAGAAGACATCAATCAGATTTTGCACATTTTTCTTAGAAGTAGTTTACAGAGCAGCAAGCTGCTGCTCCTAGCCCACCACCCTCAGCAGTAGGAAAATGACGGAGATATATTCTGACACACATTTGATAACAGCAGAGCATTAGCAAAAATAGACCCTTACAGACCACTTGCAGCAGCCAGGAGAAGATAAAAGCATAAGAAGCTTGCTCAGTAGGCAGTGTAATTGGGAATGAAGAGAGGTTAACAGGAAAGAGCATCATCTCCCAACCCCTCACACCTGCACTACCTCAATCAAGGCTGCTGCTACCTCTCTGCTGTCAGCCCAGGTGCTGCAGGACAGCCCACCCTCTGCCTGGAGAGGAAGGTGATGCTGGCCACAGGCTGCACTCGCTGACTTGCAGCGATGCTCTCTGAGCCCTTCCATCCCCACCCAGTCACATCATCCCGAGCATAGTCCAAGAGATTTTTTCTCCTCATGCTGTTTCCTTGCGAGGTGAAAAGAAAACAAGCCTGTTTCATTACAGACCTCCTGCAGGAACTTGAAAACTTGGGTGTCTAAACTGCACTGATTGAAACCACACTGAAGCTCGTGTTTGCTTAACTTGCAGAGCTGCAAGCCTGCTGGTGCTGATCACTTCCTACAAGCCAACCCTTTTGGTAAGTCAGCAGCTAATGAGGTAGGTGCAGTTCAAAGCTGCAGACTACCTGGCAAACCCAGATCTGAAACACAACACACACGCATGAGCAGCACTGTGAAAAAGGCAGCTGCTTCTCAATGTCCTGCTAATGTAGCACAGCACGTGGACAGTCTCCTGGCTTCCCTGCGCTGGGAGGATCAGCAGCAGCACATCATCGCTGAACAGATAGTAAGGCTGAAAGCAACACCGCTATCCAGACACTTTAATAGGGACGTGGATACCACACGGTGCACATGTTGAAACAAAAAACAACAGAAGAGCTCAACACAACAGCAAACCCCTGCCCCTCCAACCCCTGGTGCACACCAGCAGTCTCCCAGACACAGTAGTCCCATGGCATCCAGCTCGTGTGGCTGCAAGCTGAGGCCTTTCCCTTCCACCCACTGTCTATCAAAGCATCTGGTATCTACAGCTAAAATGAAAACACGTGTTTATTGTTTTCTCCTAGGGCAGACAATTAATATTTATACGACGCATTATCAAACAAACATAACTATGTATTTTGTTCCTGGAATAGGTTTATTTCGTAGTGGAATGAAGTCGTGCCAAGGAGGGATTTCATCTGATGCAAGCAGCATGCAAGAGCAATCCACGTTCCATCGTAGCTTTCAAAATTAAAAAGCAGTGTTTCAGAACATGTCACAGAAAAGGTAAGGCTGTAAAAATGAATGCTATGGAGCACCCTCCTGCTCTGTCCAAGAAAAAGTGACAAAGAGACTAACGGGAGATAGGCCTGCTACAGAAGTACGGCAGTAGACATTCTGCAAATGGCATGTTTACTCTAGATCAAATATCATTTTAGCTCTTAAACAACATAAAAATGCCTCACCGCATACATTTCAGCTTTTATATACACACCGATTAACGAGGACATGCACTACATCTACAGCAGAATAAACTCTTGGGTTTTCATTGTGAAATTGCTGTTTCTCGCGTTCAATCAAGCTCTCCAGATTATACACATACCACCACATATAAATAGAAGAGGTCAAAACGTAGTTTAAATATAACAGATATGTCCGCAGCTCCATATTTAGATATACCCTTTCATTTTTTTTCTATTGCCTACTTTTTACTGACATTTAAATTTAGCAAAGTAATTTTAGACTGTCAGTTTTTTACCTACGCTACTTAACTACCAGCAACATTGTCAAAGAAATGTATTAGATTTCCTCCATTTCTTTAATTACTTTTCAAACCGTTGCAGTAACACAAATCCTCACAGCTCCAGCCTTCAGCCCAGCCAAAAGACAAAACGATGCTCAGCTAAAACCTGCCTGACTAAAAGTACATGGCTAGAACCATGCCGGGAAATCAAATATATTCTAGTGACCAGAAAAGTGGCCAACTATGGGCACACTGAAAGCCAGCGTGGTGTTAGAGCACAAGAGGTGATTCTTTCAAGCCCTGACCATATCCTTTGTCAGCAACGTCCACCCAGAGTTCAGGCTACAGCCTTCCACAATGCAAGAAATACAATTTGACCTTACAGATGCCCTCTCCTCTCCAGAAAAACAATATATCCACTTAAAAAAATATATATGTAATCTTCCTGATAATGAAAAATAAATAAACCTCTCAAAAAACTCGAAGCAACCCAACCCCAAAGCCCAACAAGCTGTGACAGATATTTCAAGGGAAAGGATTTGCTTCAACCCAAGCAGTTGTAATGGTTTCACTGTTACCTGTTCATAACTCCTCCAGTGTTTAGGAAAGGAAGGAAGTGTGGCATGTATCCTCTCAGAGCTACCAGATGCCAACAGCGCTGCAAAAGCTTTCCATAGTTTTTATTTTTGATTCTCAGCAGAGGACATAGGAACAAGGGGAGAAACTCTTACATAGACAGACCTCCATTAAGTGGTCAAAACGAGCTGCCCTGCAGCCGAGAACCAACACAATCCACCTCCAGCTTGGCTGGAGAAGCGCTGGTGTTTTGTAGGGAGCGCAAAGGAAGGGATTTGCCTCATCGGTAGCCAGGTATTCGCTCATGTGATGCTGCTCAAACCAAGCGGGTGACAAACAACCAGCTGGGGATTTGGTGTTTGTTTACACAGCTCCACGTGCACACAGAAAATAAACTTCCCCCCAGAAAGCAAGCAGCAGAGACATCCACAGTGCACAGGCAAAAGCAGTGGGGCTTGGGGCGCAATCATACCACTACCAACTGTGACTGCAATTTCTGCCTATTGATGTAGGAGCGATTGTGCTCACGTTGAGGGACGCTTCTGAGTTTGTAGCAATCTGTACTTCAAGCTCGTGGCTCCTAGTACTGACACTGCTCAACAGGCTCATGCACCCATACTGTGTCGCAGCCTGACAAAGAAGTTCAAACCTGGTTAAAAGGAGAGAAGCCATGCATCTCATGCTGCTATAAACCATTAGAAGTGAAACACGACCAACTGATACCTCCTGGAATATACCTTTAGAAATGAAATGCAACATAAACTGTAAACCAGAGTAACACCTTAGGAGCAAAAAGCCCGACTGATCCCATCTTGGACTACCGCTGACAGATCATTTATAAAGCGCCTGCAACATGTAATTCTACCCAGCACTGTATGATTTGTTTAACTTTGGGGAGTCAGTTGTGGGAGGTGGGGACAGATGCTATCCCAAGCTCTGAGCCCTGAAGTGCCTTTGGAGGTAGCTCTTTTCTTCCTTGCAAAGTTTTCCAAAGATTTGCACAGCCTGTCAGCCATTGTTTGGCTGCACACAAGTGTGGTAGAAAATAAGAGCCGACATTACTCTTTCATCCCACAGCTTCATTGATTATTTTTGACGTCACTTAGAAAATAGACAAGATAATCAATATCAAAATATATTTGTCCTACATTAAGTATTTAGCCTTTCCTTCTTTTCATTTAAGTAGGAAGCTGCCAAGCGAGCTGTTACGGACCCTTCTCTTCCTTGCTTTCCATGTCAGCTCAGGAGTGTTTGAAACCCCACAGGTGGTGGTGCACAGACCCTGATGAAAGCTTCCATTTCCTACCCTGGTGAGATGCTGTCTTTGTCTACTTTGCTCGTTTCCATGAAACTGGGGAAGCGGTTAAAGGGTTAAGTCAAAGGAATGTGACATTTCTCCATGTGCAGTTTAGAGACCTATCCTGGGTTTTCTAACAGACTCAAAATTACATGGGAAGAGTGTAATTTCCAAACTATTGCTTCAGAGCTGAAGCAGTGTTAATTCAGAGAGTGGCACGTCGAATACAAATAACAGAAAGAAAGAGAGAAAGAAAGAGAGAAAGAAAGAGAGAAAGAGAGAAAGAGAGAAAGAGAGAAAGAGAGAAAGAGAGAAAGAAAGAAAGAAAGAAAGAAAGAAAGAAAGAAAGAAAGAAAGAAAGAAAGAAAGAAAGAAAAGAAAAGGAAGTACAATTTTAAGTACACTGTGGACATGCTGTGAAGACAGCAATGAATGGAAGTTTGTGTTAGCCAGAACTTGCAACTTCAGCCTTTGCAAATAAGATTACCTTTGCTGCAAAGCCTACGGGAAAGTCATCTGGTCACCAAAACAGCCATCTGCGCACTGTGCCCAAGCACTGACTCCGAAAAGTGCCACAACCAGCTCTGATCTCATCAGCCCTACTCAGGTAACTGAAGGTTTTCTTACATCCAAGAGCTTGTCAGCTTCTGAGACGGCGGCACAGGTATTAGTTAACTGAATGGCGAAGTGTTGAAAGAATTACAAACGAACAAGAAGAAAAAAGAATAATAATAATAAAGAGGGAGAGAGGATATTTCGGAGACTTGCGTCCGAAAAGAGAGCGGCCAGCCTGAAACCAAACGCATCAAAACGAAAGTGCTATCGCTTTACCAGCCGAAGCAGCCGGCGAGGTCCAAGTGCGCGCAGCGGGCGCCCGCAGGAGGATGCTCGGCCGCCGCCGCCCCGCTCCCTTCTCCCCGACGGCGGCGCCGCGCCCCCTCCGCGCCCATCCCCGCGGCCTCGGGCCGCTCAGCGTCCCCCTCCCCGCGCTCCGTCCACCGCGGTCCGTGGAAAGGACTTACCGGTCTCGGGGGGCGGCGGGGGACGGGGCCGGGGCCGGGGCCAGGGCCGGGGGAAGGCGGCGGCCGCCGCCAGCGGGAGCGAGCGAGGGAGTGAGCGAGAGCGCGGGGCCGGCGGAGTGCAGTGAGTCACTTCAGTCGGGACGGGCTCAGCCCATCGCGCTGGCCCCGGGCTCAATGAGCCTCTTTCTTTCTCCAATCGCCGAGCGGCTCAGCCGCTGCACCTCGGCGCTCCCCGGCTCCCCCGCGGCCGTCGGGGCGGCCCCGCGCTGCCCGCCGGGCACCGGCACCCCCCGGGGTGGCCCCGCTCCGCACGGGGGGGGCGGGCGGAACTGGAGGTGAGCGGGACCGGCGTGGGTGGAGGGGGGTGGGGGGGGAGGGTGGCGGGAGGGGGAGCGGGTCTGTGGGGCTCGGCCCGGGAGGGTTTAAAGAGAGGTACAAGCGACGAGCCGACGTGAAGTCCGAGAGACGGCAGCGGAGCTCGGGAGCGCCGTGCAATAAAGAAATGTATGCGGGGAAATAAAAAGAGGAAGGGGGGAGCGCGGTGCGGCGCTGAGAGCCCCGTCAGTGGGAGTAGAGGAGTGGACGCGTCCCGGAGCGAGGAGCAGAGCGCTCCCATCACACACACACAGCACAGACACACAGCACACGGAGCAGGGAGAGCCGCGCACGCCGGGGAGCAGCGAGCGATGCGCGTCGTCCCGTCCCGCTGCCCCTATCCCGTCCCGTCCCTCCTTACCGGGCCGCCGCTCCTGCCGTCGCCGCCGCGCTGCCCCGGCCGCCCCCGGGCGCTCCTCGGCCCCCGCCGCCGCTCCGGGCATCGCCCGCCGTCTATCCCCGCGGCGCTCCTCGGGCAGCGGTCAGCGCACGGAGAGGCGGCGTGAGATGCGGAGAGCCGAGTGCTCCCTTAATTAAAAATAACAATAATGATATTAAAATAAAATAGGACGGAAAAAAAAAAAAGGTAGGAAAAAAAATTAAAAGCGTCTCAGTTTTTAAAGCAGAACTACATAATGTATTAATTGGTCGCTATTAGCATGCAGTTTTATTGAGCGTAGCACACAGAAGTCTGATTGTGAGCGAGGAGTGTTTTCAATGAAAGTGGAGTTATTTTAGCTGCAGACATGTTTACATTTCTGTGGTTTAGTCTATAACTTTCTCTTTTTCTTGCTTCAGAATTCTGCTCCATGAAGCAAAGCCCTTAGCTCCCAGACATTCCAAAAAGTCTGCCAAAATAATAGGGGGGGAGGGGGGGAAGAGGAGGAGAAATAGGAAAAAAAACACACACACACACACAGAGACCCCCAAGTCTGGGTCAGACCCAGGGCTGGATATGGGCAGAGTGAGCGTTACCCCCTCCTCACTCCCTCTGCAGCTAAAAAGCCTTCAGGGCTCCATTTCCTGTTTTTAAGGAAAAAATAAAGCGGGTCTAGGGCTGATTTTAGACACTGCCTAAACCAGGGCTGGTGGGTGCTGGGGACCTTTAACTCTCTCCGTGCCAAAGGGTCCCCTATACGCAGACCACGTGCTTTTCCCCTCTGGGAGCACGATGGCTTTGGAGCACTCTGTGCCTTTTTGAATGCCTAAATCATGACCGAAAGAGCAGCAACCCGGCCCGTGCCCAGCTCAGAGCAGCAGAGCAAAGAGACAGAGCACCCCAAAAGTGGATCGTGCCACAGCAGCGCCTCCCAGTCCCTTCTCTGTGGCCAGGGAGCATCCCCTCTCCCCCCACCTGCCCTGCAGCCAATGCCTCCCTGCTGGCAACAGACAACATAGTACTGAGTGTTAGAACCACAGCTTCAGAAAAGCAAAGCATCCCCTCCCAATCTTGTCCCAAGCATTTCTAGGTGCCCCTTTCCCCCCTTTTATCCCCTCCCACTTTTTATTTTACATGCCAGATGACTGCTGTATAGTTGGACCTTTCGCTTTTGAAGAAGCCCGAAAGCGTTATGATTTCCTAATGCTTAAAAAAGAAAAGAAAACACCTTTCCCCCAACATGTTTTGTATTAATTTAAGTATTGGTTCCTGGTTCGTGTCAGGCCCTTTCGCAATGAAATGTCCTGCGTGGGCTGTCACACCTGCTAAATATAATCCTCTCTTTCTTTTGATATTCTGCAAAGGGCCTTTAAAGGTTCACATCTTCCAGTCTGGAGATTTAATTGCTTCATCTCAGATTTTAAAAAGCCTTGTAAATTGCTGGATTTTGTCGATTTCAAAGAAGAGGGAGGGATGTGATGGGGCTGCGAGGGCAATGCTGATGCCCCGTGCCCTCCTCACAGCCTTAAGCCACTGTCCCACCCCAAAGGCTCTGCGCTTCAAGGCCAAGAATGTGAGCTGACTTTATGATTTACCAATGGGTTGAATATGAAAATAGTAGCCCATTGCACTATGGTAAATGCTCACGAGGGAGGAAATTGCAGATTCTGTTTTATAGAAGGTAATGGAGTGAGATTACTCTCACTAATGTACTTAACTCTTCAGAGAACATAAATCTCACAGGAAGGCAGCCCCAAAATGAGTGGCTCCCCAAAACACTGGTGGAACTGGGTTAGAATGGGTGCTTACCCCTGTGACCAGGCAGAGACGGGGCCGTCCCTCCCCTGGGGACAGAGGGACATGAGTCCCCATGAAGTCACACCATGCATCATGTCAGTATGAATGATACAGATGGGCTGCAGCTCTCCACCATCTTCAGAGCAAAGCCCTGAGCCTCTTCCACTGGCAGGGACAGCGGACTGCCTGCAAGCAAGCAGCCACCAATACAGGAGATGGGGGCATGGCTTAGAGATGGGATCTGGTAGGGACCTGAGCCAGCAGCATGCTCTGGCAGCCAGAGACACCACTCTCAGAAGTAGGGTTTGAATTTTGGCTGGTCTTGTGTGGAGCCAGGAGCTGGACTTGTGGATCCTTGTGGGTCCCTTCCAGCTTAGGATATTCCATGATCTTATGATTCTGTGATTCTAAGTCAGGTTGGTGGTTGAGCTGGAGTTCTTGAAGGTCTTTTCTGATCTGGATGATTTTGTGTTTCTGTGGTAGAGTACCTACACAACACTCTTACACAGTTCTGGAAGAAGGAAACTTCCAGGTACTTCTGCAGGTGAAGACCAGGCCTTCAGATGCTGCCTCTTGGTAAGAAATGGAAAGGACAAAGTGTTCACATCATTCTCCACCTCCTCAAACACAGTTTTCAAAATACAGGATTGAAATGAACAATCGAAAAGACTGAATTTCCACAACTGGAAGATGAGAAAACATAACCAGCTCTTTTCCTGTGAGTCCTATGGACCAATAAAAATGCATTTGTCGTTGTTGTGGATAACTTGCAGTCTCTCACGTCAGCACACCTGTCATCTCCTTGCTGGGGTCTGGACCCCTCAATGGTGCGGAGCTTGCTGGGGTGAACCTGGGTGCCACAGGCTGCAAGAGGGCAATGGTGGTGCCACTGTAGGTAAAAACTGGACCAGGGATCCACATCTCATGTTTCATCAGTGTACCGTAAGACCGAGATTACCTACACACCAGTAGTAGAGGTTTTGAGATTTGTTCTGCTGAACAGCCAGCAGGATAGGCTGCAATGCACAGCACAGAAACCAGGGCTGCAGCTGGGCGGGTCACAAAACCATGTGGGTTTGGACGCAGGATGCTGTCCTATGAAACTACTCATGCTTTGTGCTGCAGCTCCAGCACCTGTAAAAGTGTCTCCAAGTCTCACCTACCTCCGAGGCATTTGAACTCCAATTCATTAAATAGAACAAATGAAAGAGGGGTGTCAGTGAAAAGCTAGTAACATCCATTATCATAGATATTAAAAATAAAATGATGATTTCCTTTCAGAATGAAACAAGATGAGGGCAGGGAAGATTATTTCATTTTTCACACCATTTAGCATTCTTTTCTTCAAAATGTAATTACAGCATCTGGTTTTCTCAATAAAGTAAAAAATAATTAACATTTAAGATGAACTAGTCTGGCAAAAAAAAGGGGGGCACATTTGTAAATATTACCTATCACAGGTTTGGATGACATTCACTGATAAAGGTTCTCTCATGCAAAAATGACATTTAAACCAAGAGAGATAGACAGTTATATTGATAAATCCTGTTGCCTAGGTGTTAACAGGCAACAATTTTTTTTTTCAAGTACCAGAAAGGATGACAGCAATGTGGCCATCTCTGAGGAGCTCACTAGTGTCCTTCATTATGTGAGAATCATTTTTTATCAGGAAGAAGAGAGCATTTCTTGCTAAAAGCTGTAGGGTGGTAAAAGAAAACAGTTTGTTATGAGAGAAACCGGGACTCACCTGATTAGACGTGTTCTTAGATAAGCAATTTTCCCCATCCCTGGAAGTGTTCAAGGCCAGGTTGAATGGGGCCCTGGGCAGCCTGGTCTAGTATTAAATGGGGGGGCTGGTGGTCCTGCCTGTGGCGGGGGGGTTGGAGATTCATGGTCCTTGAGGTCCCTTCCAATGCAGGCCATTCTGTGTGATTCTCTGAATTTGGACTAATAGGATATTGTTCTTCAGGATATTCGACACCAGTAGTATATTCAGGACTGCTGTATCAATTTAAAACAATTCACATTGATTTCTAAACAATTGGCTTAGAGGAAAGGGAAACTATTTGTTTGCTTGCATTTTTTATTTTTGGTAAAAAAATATTCTGTTGATAGTGGTAATTGAGATTAAAATACAAGCAATGCGTTAGCAGGAAAGGCCCAGACTTGAGACTTCCACAAATTTAACTGGGGCTTTTATAAGGCCACAGATAATGATGGAAAAGAGTTAAAAATGTCAAAGGTCTGCTCTGGCTGATGGGAAAACCGGGACACTTGCCTGAATCCCTCCAATACTCTCCATTATACGACAAAACTATCAGGTCTTTTCCCTTTATTTTCGTAGGTAAGTCCCAGTCTAGACAACAAAACCTGAAAATAAACACAAGACCTGAAGATCAGCACTAGAGAAACCAGAATAAAGACCAAGTGAACTCTCCCATCCACATTTCAGCATCCAGAACTTAGCCTCTTATTGCTTCTCAGTTTGGAGTGGGAGCGCAGGAGGGCAGAATTTGTATATTTTAATATTTTACCCAAGGCATCGTTCCTCCCCTCTCTAAAGGGGCATTTCTCAGCCTCACTGCCTAGATTCAAGGAACAAGAACTCATCCAATGAATCAGCGCAGAAACGCTGAGAAGGGCATCTTTTTAAGAACAGCTAACATCTTCAACCACATGGTGAAAATTAAAAATAAGAAAGCAAAAAAAGAAGGAGTTTCAAAGGCCAGAATGACAGAGATAGCTGACAAAAAGCTGTAACTTCTGAAGTTAGTGTCTATTTATAAGTGAAGTATTCAGCCAGCATGCAGAAATATTGAGATCGGGATGAATGTTGAAATATAGAAGGCTGATAAATAATGCATGAAGACAAGTCTGATCAAAATTAAAATGCTGAAGTTGTTGAGTAGAGAACAATTAAGAAGTTTAAACACCACATTGTTACTTGCTTATTATTTACACATCCTTCCATTTTTGCACTCCTTTTGATTATTCGACATGTAGTTGTCTCTGAAGAGGTGATAGCTTACTTCACATGTAACTAGACGAAGTTTCAATATCCAAATGTGTTAAATGTTTATAGGGTTTAAATCAGTGAGCTGTTCTAATTGTCTCTCTGTTTTACATTAGTCTGCTCCTCTGATTTCTGCATCTGTCATGTTTCCAGGAAAACACTAGATTTGGCCTCCAGATATACGGAATCGGTCCTATGCTGATAGACAAGTAGCTATACTGCTGCATATATGGTTTTGACTATCAGATTTGCATACTACACTGGAAGACTCTAAGAAACATGGTTGTAGCAGACAGACTTAGTTCTTCCTCTACACCTATCTCCAGCTTTTCCAATATATAATTACCTCATTTTATCTCTTTTATTCAGATAATTCAACACAAGTTTCTACAGCATTTCTTCACTGAATGAGCCAAAAACTAGACTAATATCCAGAAGTCTACTTAGAGGCAGAAAAGCAAGTACCCCAGAAAGC
>PPHD01024212.1:0-12201 GCA_002909625.1 Bambusicola thoracicus
GCCAGCCTCTGGAATTCTGCATGTTTCCCCCTTGTACACATCTGTTAGGCATTTGGCTCAGCTTTTTGTATTGGTTCTGGTTTAGGTCATAAAGCTATTAGCAGAATTTAGACACACTGTTAGTGATACTGTGCCCAGTTCAGAAAGCAAAGCAAAACAGACAATTTTACAGAGTCATGGAATGGGTGATATCAAAGTGAATTACGTTGGAATAAGCTGCAAGTCACAGCATCAGCAGTACTGGAAAGAGAAGGCAGGTTAGCTCCAAATTCCAAGATGATGAATCTACATGGAAAACAATAACAAATGGTGCTATGGGCAACTACAGAGAGCCTAACTGACATTTAGGAAGAGTCAACAGATAGAAATAATGATTAAAAAAAGTTGTAATAACCTTGAACTCTGGAAACACAGCCCTGCAAAGACTAACCTGCTTCCCATAGGTTTCAGGATAAAAGAAGCACAACTACTCATCTAAAGCCTGAAATGACAATACCTGCATTCAGAGTAAACCTCTGGTGCAAAGCTAATCCACGGGTCATGCCTGTCATCCCAAGCCATGTGGGGATTTGAGACAAATCATGCAAAGGCCTTCCACCTGCCCCCTTTTCAATACTACAGATATACCAGATTTTTTACACCGCAGTTCCAGATTTCTTAATAGGTCTGTGCCTTCACCAAGCTAACTACAGGTATGGAGAAAAAAACAAAACAAAACAGTGATAACAGTATCTTCTAATGGGATACAAACACTGCAGAGTAATAGCAGGTAACAGAGAAGGAAAACTAGCTCACCACCTCCAACAGCTAGTAAAGCTCAAGCGCTACCTCCATCCAGAAAGATGCTGCTCCTATCAGATGCTAACCCTTAAATGGGGGGGGGGTGAGAAGGGGTGGATTCAGGCTCCTCCCTTCCAGATGCTCAGGTGCACTGCTTGCACCTGAACTCCCTGGATTAGCCATGCCTTCTCACCTGGTGCTCAATGATTGCCTCAGGCTGTGAACTGGCAATTTTGCTGCAATATTGTGTTAAGCACTACGGTAAAGACCTGGATTAAGTTTGGGCCAAGTGCTGAAGCCAGCATGAGTCAAGACACCAGAGACACAAAGATAAATACATACTAAAATGAGCAGCGTGGTCAGAAAACCATGGTCAGAAAGCCAGAAGTTTGAAAGTCAGCAAATCTCCATCAGGAGGTAAGTCGTGGATGGAACAAGGTGAGGTCTAGGAGCTGAACACAAAGGAGGCAGGAACAGGGATCAAGACTAAACAAACAAGAATGAAAAGCAGGAGAGATGGAATTAAAACCACAGCCAAATGGCACTGCAGGCTGCCAAGAGCAACTGGTGGAGTTGCCTGACACATCTGCTGTTAGAGGAAATCAGCCAAGCCTGAGCTCCTGCACAGCTGGGCCGCAGTCCCAGTCGCCCTATTGCATCCAGCTGCAGGCCAGTAGCCCAAGCTGAGCCCAACAGCATGGACAAATGGGCACCAGTTTAAAACTAGACCCGCAGGAGTAGCTTGTCCCTATAAATATACGGGTGCAAACAGCAGATTTAATTCAGCTTATGTATCCAGTAGAGCGCCACACTGATTTGCCTAAATGTGTTTAAAATTATAGCTTTAATTAAATGCTGCAAGTCGGTGCACTGGAAAGGCCTTCCTGCAGAAGCAGTAGCTGGGTTTGATGGCAGGCAGCAGCGCCAAGGCTCCCGAAAGTGGAAAGGCATCCCCTCATCTCCCCCTGCTGGCCCGCAGCTCCCCGAGCCGGCAGCTGGGAGCACCCAGCTCTGCCTCGCCGCTCGGAGAGCCTGCAGGAGGGGGCTCTGGGGAGCAGCCTCCAGCATCCAACCGCTCTCAGATGCTAGCAACGACATAAAACCACAGCCCTGCTATCGAGAATTAGTCATTTGCTCCCGGGGAGTTCATCCTACAGGCTCTAGTTCTTAATTAGATGCTGCTCTTAATGGAGAATACAGAGTACAGAATTTCACGTTGGGCCTTAAGATGTTATCTCAGTGAATATTAAAATCTCCCAGAAAATATAAATTAAGAAAGGAACGGAATAAAACCTCACTCTTTTTTAAAATGTTCTTGTGGCAGCAAATACCATGGCGTACTGATGCCTGTTTAGAGACAAAGGCGACATTTGAAGGAAGTGGGAACAGCAAAATAACAAAATATGTGTTCATTTAGTGTTACAGGCACCTCCTATCTGGTTAATTGAACTCTGGTGTGGTATTAAAAATGACACGCAGTTGGAGCAGCTGAAGGGATCCTGCAGCAAAAGAGGGTACTCGGTGTGGTTAATACCCAGGATGCTTTTCTCCCTCCTTTTTCAGGAGCAACGCTGTGGTCAGAAACAAAAGGACAAAGAGGAGTGTTTGTAGTTGTTTTTGCAGGAGTGGAGCCTTACTTGTTTTCGTAAAGATTCTGTGATTTATTATTTATTTCTGCTGCCTTTATGGCCAGAAAGTAGTATGGACTAAATCCCTGCTACCATAAAGGTCATGTGCGTGGAACACATCCTGCGGTAAATGGTTTATTCAAGTGTCATACGTGCCAGCCAAAGGCTCACTGCTAACAAACAGACCATAACTGGTGCTGGGGTGAGATAACTCATCCAAATAATTTAATATCCAAGAAACAAACTCTGAACATTTTAACTTAACTGCCAAAAACTCTTAGAATACAAACTGTCTCCTGATGTATTATTTAAAGGAGCATGGTGATTATGAAAAGGAACAATGGACCAGAACGTGTTTTCTGTACCGACACTGTGCTATGCCTTTTCCTAGGAACTTGGCAGTGAAGAAAAAAAGAAAGGGCAGAACAACCTGATCTTAGAAAGCAAGTCTATAAATTCCCAAATATTTACAAAGCAAAACACAAACCTGCAGATTACCGTACAGTTTAAGGAGCTCTAATGAATACAAGTGTTGTCTTAAATTAAGTGTAACTAACTCATTCAGGTTGGTTTCGTGGTAGCGTTACAAAATATAAAAATCTTCAATTAATTTCCAGTCAGAAAGGCCATAATTCATACACTGAGAATCTAGACTCCCACTTACCCCTTCAAGGCTTTAAATTGCTGTGAGATGCAAGGCTGCTTTATAACGGTTATAAGTTACACTTGCACTCACTTAAAATCCATTTTATATTCCCGAGGTGATGAAGAGCAGCCCTAATGTAAGGCAGAACCAGGTTTCTAATTGACTACCAACAGTTCCAACCAACACTGCAAATTCAGGGCTGCAGCCTTAACCGAATGCTGCCAAGGGACTCCCTCCCTGCACCAGCGCCCTGCCATCCCACAGGGCTTTCCTGCAGGGCAGCGTGCAGGGTCAGATGTTAATATTCTTAAACAGCAACAGAAGAATCAACAAGCAACGCTCCCCTTCCCCCGTATGCACCCACATCATTTAAAAACATCAACCTCAGCATGTCACAGAACATCCTTTCAATCATATTTTAATCAAACTGCTTTTCAGCTTCTCAGGCTTTATGTAAGAATCACATGAGCTGCTTTAATCTTTCCTCCTCCTCCCTCCTTAAAAAAAAGTTTCAGCGCTCTGTGCTTACTCAAAGAATGGCATTCAGCACAGCAACAGACACATAAATCTTTTGAATTGCTAAAAAAGTGTTACCCAGAGGCTGGTATAGCTCTAGATGATGACAATCAAGTGCACAGGACTGAAGAATGCAGTTGAAAAGCTCTCAGATAATATATTTTCCTGCTAAAATATCCTTATTGGTACAGGGCACATCCATTCTATAAATAGATGTGCCTTACAGGATAGGGCAATTTCATCATCTTGACTTTAATGGTTTGTGAAAATAATTTAAACCATAAGCAAGGAACAGATATTAACATTATTCAAAACTATGAAGATGTTACTTATTGAGTGTAAGTAAATATTTGTCAGTTTTTCTTGCCATCTGAACATTGCCAATAAACCTAGCACTTGAGTTAGTTGCTTTGTATGACACTGCCTTCTGCCTAAGAAGGAAATATTTCTCTAACTCTCCTGGAGTTCACAGCTATCCCAAGAGTAATGACTTCTTGCTGGTTGTCTTCCAAGGGATGCTGTCAGCCCCTCAGTAGTTCACTTCGGGTGAAAACAACCCTTATGCCCAGCCCAGGCCAAGATCATATACCAAATAAGTCCCATTAAAATCTTCAGATAACACTTAAGTGACATTTAAGTACCACAGCGCTAGCCTTCTGCTCGGTAGTGAACTCATCTAATATCTGCAAAGATGGGTTTGTTCCGAGTTAAAATGATCAAGGGCTTACCCCACCCTCAGTGAAGGACTGGGGAGACCAGCTCCAAGCCCTAGAGAACATCCCCAGGGACACGCTCTGCTGGGTTCTTGGGAGTTTTCCACTTCAGCACATCAGCGAGCAGAGAGCTGATCACAGCTATCTAGATGAGATGCACAGGAGCGCAAGCACCGCGTGCTTGTGCTGTGTTCTGCCCAGCTGGGCAGCAGGGTGCCAAGGGAGCAGGCATGCCATCGTGTCTGTGCCATATCCATTTTAGGCTGCAGTAACCAGGCTTATGCTAAAGAGCAAGGGGCAGGAGATAATACCAAAGAAAGTGATTCCTGCAGTGTACAATTAAATGTGTCCTACCAGTGCAGCAAGATCCTACCATGCTGCAGATGGCCTCAGGAATGGGTCATGACCACTGTGACTTCACTAAGATACTTTCATTTTGCTCCATCTTGTCCAGACCTTGTGCTGGCATCTTTCATTCTCGCTCCAATTTTTTCTAGGTGTCGGGTCAGCTGCAAAAAAGGTCTTGTTCATGCTGGAATAAAACAAGACAAAAGGATGTTTCCAGCACCATATAATTAGTGTGCAAAGCATGACCACAGATAAAATATAGATGCCTGTAAAATATGGGAACCAGACCTTCTGCCTTGCTAATGCAATTATTCATACGCGTGGCAACACAAATATGCTGC
Organism: Bambusicola thoracicus; assembly: GCA_002909625.1. Classification (NCBI taxonomy): domain Eukaryota; kingdom Metazoa; phylum Chordata; class Aves; order Galliformes; family Phasianidae; genus Bambusicola; species Bambusicola thoracicus. The sequence goes on from PPHD01024212.1 coordinate 4,973, forward strand.
GGAAGGGAATCTGTGTCAGTGATAATGTTTGCTCAGATACTTGCATATTCATGGCCTCATATGGAGAATATGCAATGGGGAATGATTGGTCCACCTACTTCCACTTCTGTTTCCTCAAAATCTTCTTCCTTTGTCTTCCTTTCTTCTTTTTCCCTCCTTTTATTCTGTTTTGTGTGTATGTGTTTTGTGGACCTTTTTAATCATCCCCTCACCCTATTTCAAGAGGTACCTGGAACAATATTTCAGACAAGTGTCCTAGCAGCATGTTTCCTCTTAATAACGCACATTGCATCTTGCATATAAAATCCCTTTCTCCTGGAAGAATCTTTGTAATATCCAGTTAGACCTCATGACTTTTTTATATTTCTCTTTTCCTCTTGTTCTCTCTCCCCTTCTTTCCCTTTTCCCATTTCTTCCACCCACCCTCCCTCCCTTCCTCCTCCTCTTTCCCCTGATCATAGCTCTGTTACAGTCCCTGGCAGGCAGTGACAGAGAGGGATGGAGAAGGCCCTGCTGTGACATTTTCCAGAGGATCTTTCCCAGGAAGGAGCCACTTCACAGTATTCCCAGAATATACTCTCACAGTGTCCAGAAACACTTTCCAAAGTATTCTGGAGACTTTTAACCAACTCCGTTACTGCAAGTAGTCTCCAGTTTCTCCCCACCTCCTGTGTACTTTAAGTGATTTCAGGCTTCAATGTCTTTGAAGTATTTACCTAAATACATCTGCAGGTAAAACCTGACTATGTAGCTCACGAACAGAGGAGGACATTCATAAATCTTCTGTTTCCTAGTTAAAAAAAAAGAAATTCCTAATACTGCACTAAATACATAGTCACTGCCAACAGTAACACAGAAAGCAGCCAGCTTCCATCTGCATTCAGATTTCTCAGACAAGCTGTACAGCATCACTCCAGAAGCTGCTAAGCCTTGGCAGTAGTCATAAGATTGGTGGGGAGACACTGCAGAGATGCTGGATAAAGTTAATCAGGCAGGCCTGACATTTGCACAGAACTGAGAAGAAGCTGCTCATTCCCCAGGGACAAACATCATCACCATTCTTATCTGAAGTTCTGCATATCTTATAGGTCATCAGAGAGAACACGTTCATCTATAGGATGTTAATATTTTCATGTTATGTAAGAATATGCCATTCATACGTAATGTTTGTCTTAGGTGAAGATCACATAGGAAAGTTTAGATGAATTAATGCTAAAAATTACGTTGACTTTCTTTCAAGAGTATACTGAATGCTCAAATGGGGAAGAAGAGAGAAGGCCAAAGATAATGTATAGGTATAGAGCAGTATACAGATGCCTTCTAGCCTTTCGCTTTCTTTATGTTCGACAAAGAGCATATATTAATTGTAATCAAGGGCATCTCCTACTGCTCATGTCACTTCTTGATAGAACTTCTCATTTTAGACTTGGCATCTTTCATAATACCTGTGCAGAAGGGCATGAATGCTGTTACCCTCCTGCCCACCCTGCTCGCCAGCCACACAGCACCATCTCTTTTCCTTGTGCAGACAGGCTGGGTCAAGTAATCAACAGCCAGAGACCTTCACATTTCACATTCAAAATACAATGTCTAGAAGCTGAATCAGCAAAATTCAAACTGGAGACAAGACACACGTCCTGAATAGTGCGGGTTATTAACCACTGGGATTGCTTGCCTTGGAATATGCAATGACATTTAGAGCTTTCAAATCGGGGCTAGGTGTCTATAAAAAGATGCTGTCTACTTCAATTGCAAGATATTGAACTTGTTGCAGGAACCACTGGCCTAGTTATGCACGTTAGACTAGACAGCCCTCAAACCTTTGGTGGCTAAGAAACATACACAGAAACACAGCCAAATGTAAAACACAATTTGCACAAGTGCTGATAATATACTCTACTTATGAATTCACTTTTGCTGAGTATTGCAATCAAACAAACTTAAAATGAGCTTTTTGTTGGTACCTGCACTTCTTCTGCTGAAGCAAACGATGCATACAACAGAAAGTGTACGACTGGACAACAGCACAGCATTAGGTGCAATGAAAGCAAAATTCACATAAAATGCAGACTTCAGTCTCCACTGCCTGAGCCTTCCCTTGGAGCTCTGGTCACCCACACCAGGCAGCACGAAAGCAAGAGCTTCACAGCTCACACCTTGTTGGTTTGCATAAACGTTTGGCTTGAATCCAAGGAGCTAGAAGCCATGGCAGCTTCTCATTCCTAGGAATCGGGTATTTGAATACTGGATGTCCTTATGCCCTTCTGCCACCTCCAATTCATTTAGAAAGTTCTTTATGGCATTTTATGCCAGCACATTCATAAAACCAGCCTGTAAACTAGTTTGTTGGGCTTTTTTTTTTTTTTTTTTTAACACTTCACAATGAGTACCTGTAGGCAAGCAAAATATGACACGCATGAAAACACCAGAGTGTTGTTTTATTCTTGCAGCTCAGTGGCAAAGTCTCATATCCAGCTGTTTCAGGGCACTGACAGTGAGGCACATTCCTAGTGAGATCTGTCCACATTACTGCACACAGTCCATCACTGTTCTTCTTAACTTAGCCAGTTATCCATGGAACGGCCAGATTTCATCACTTGGACTAGCTACATGGAACGGTGTGCTAAAATTCACCCAATATAGAGTTTTATTAGAAAAGAAAACAACACTCAGCCCATTCAGCCTCTGCATGAAAACCACTAAAGCCAGTGATTTTACCTTCCTGCTCAATTACTTTGTTTACTTCAGGGAAGCTCCACAGCTCCACAAGCTTTCATGAGAGCTAAATATGTCACCAGAGATTCTTTCACTGTCCAGAAGACAATGTTCAGTTCTGAGCCTGCACTGATGCAGGTGATGTGGTGGTCTTGGAAAACCAGGCCATCATGTGAGATGTCAAGCTAAGGTTCCTGCAACTTCATTTCCAGTCCATAGGACTGAATTGGACCGTCTGGACACATTACAGACTTCCCGTAGCCACAGATGAGCTGTTTGTCATTCTGAATCACAAACTCTCCTTCAACATTCCTGCGTTTCTGATTCTGAGAACTGCAAAGGACAGCCTGGAGCTTCGTGCTGTTTCAAAACGCAATACGTGCCAGATGCCTATTTGTCCACCACACGGTTGTGTAAGAGTGGATAGACAAGTCTTGCTGCTTTTCCTTTCCCATGCCACAGCAGACATGATTTAAATCCTAGTCTGCGACGTCGGCTGTGTGCTAATGGCTTTTCACCTGAAAGGTTTGAGGGTTTGAGATGTCAGAGAGCACAGTAGCACAGCCACACAGATGGCTGTCAGCGTCAGAGCTTTCCCAGTTTGTGGTTAGATATCAAACCGCTGTACCAGCGATGGACCCCAAGGAGTATCCTGAAAGCTGACCTCCTCAGGCCTGAGAACTGTAAAGTAGGTTTCTGTTAGAATTTATTCATTAAAAATTCAGCAGATTTTCAGGAATTTTTGATGTATTTGTAACCAAATCTTAGAGAAGAAGAAACATGCTCTCTTTGATTTTACTGAGTTATACTCTTTCTTCTCTTTTGCTGTTCTCCCCTACCTACATGACTTTTAAATCCGGCTGTTCCAAGCAGGGTCTGTTGTGGCAGTGCCAGCAAAGGAAAGCCCTTCACCCCCAGTGGTTCAGGCCTGCACAGTGATGCTGTGGTCCCACTTGGACGTCCTCTCCTGGCAGCTGGTAATTACACCTTAAGCAGTACAGGCAGCTCACTGTCCATGCACAGTGAAAGAGAGATGAACAACTGCAATGGCTTTCAAGATAAGATTTTTCTACTGATGCTCTTTCTCCGCTGTACCAAAATTCTTGTGGTAAAGTCAGTGAATCACAGTAATATGTAAGTGTTGACAGCTATTTATGTTAGGTCCTTTTGAATTTGTAAACAGAATATGACAGAACTAAAGTAAATGCCAAGAGGTTATTTTACACTCTACTGAACTACATGAAGTGATATAAAGATATTTCAGAAAAGTTTTACAGAGCTGGGAGAAAACACTGCACCTGGGACAAAAATTCAGCCTAGGTTGGAGAAAAAACCCTAACATGGTTCTTACAGGGAGAGCTCATCCCTGTAACACTGCGAGAGCTCACAGTCACCTCTTAGCTGCAGTGAGTAGATTGTTAACAAACCAAGCGTACATATCCAGGCGTACCTACAGTAAGATGTGGAGCCAAGGCTCGGGCTCTCTTGCTGTATTAGATACTCATGCCACTGTGGCAAGTGTCCTGTAGGGGCGCAACACAGAGAAAAAAAAAAAAACGGTGTGCAGGTTCTGGCCTAACCACAGGCAGGATGTAGCCCACAGAGCATTTCAGCAGCCAGCCACATCCTCCTCCTCTGTTTCTTTTTTAGGTTTTATGGGAGTCCCCAGGATCCGCTTGCAAGCAACACAACCCTTCATTCTGCTCTTTCTCTCAGCCTCCCACTCTCATCCCACTAGAAATCACCTAAGAGAGAAAACTAAATTATGGCCAGAGTGTAGGAATTGGAAGAGCTTGCTTGGTGAATCAATAGACAAAATTGATTTGGAGTTAAAATTCACAAGGAAACTCTGCTTTGTGTCCCAGCTGTATTTTTCAAACAGCTGACTGAGGTATTCAGACTTTCAGGGTAATTTTCTGCCTGGCCACATTGATATTTCTGAACACGTTCATACAATCAAACCGAGTTCCATTTGATGATGCAGTGACACCTAGCAAGGCTCAGACTGACCCAAGGCATGCTCAAATGATCTCGTGATATAGCAGACAGATGATGGGCATAAAGAGATCTGCAGAACAGCCAGTCTGGCAGTGTGGGTGCCTTCTCTGCTCCAGTTCTCTGTTTAATTGCATTCCGTGCCCTTCCATCTCCAAGAGCTTTAATTCACTTCATTCTGAAAGAGAAATAAGACGGAACTGGTAGAGAGGGACCCTGATCACTTCAATCCTAACAGGTGAAAAAATACCCAGATTTTGTTGCAGACGGTCATTTTACAATTTATTTATGCAGCATTCTTTTTTATTCGTGCTGATTTGGATTAAGAGCAGCACAGCCACTCCACCAGCATGAAGGAGTTCTCAAAAGTGAGATATCTGTTGTTCTCTCAGCTCAGTAGGGATCTCAGTACTTTGTGTGAATATCTGCTGACACTTCTGCCCTCCCCACAGGAAAGCAAATTTCCTGCTAGCTACAGAAAAAAAGCTTGCAAATGTGAGCACTCTGAGTTAAAAAGTCATGAGAACTTTTGAACGCATTATTGCTTAAAGCATTATTGCACACGAGCCAATTTCATGATTTTGAACACTTGGGAATGGCAACAGGGAGACGCTTGGAACAAATGGGCTGTAAATGATAAGTAAGGCCAACAAAATATATGCTGTGTAAAGAGAATCATATATGATTCTGTCGTCCACAGTGGCTGACCTCTAAATAGTGTCTGGAATGCTACTTAATGAACATTGCTTCGATAACCTCAGTCTTACTGCCAAAGTCAATACTTCTGTTTGTGGTAATATGGCACGTTACGATACGTGAGAAGGACTGGTCGTAAAGAACCCGATGAAAGCTGGAACGATTGAGGGAACAGATAATGTTTTCAGGAGAAAAAAAAATTAGAAGACATGGAAAATTCTACTTGTTTGGGCAGCTGAGCAGAGCAGATGGCAAGATCTTCGGGGAAATAAACACAAAGTTTGGAAAAGCAAGAGTGTGTTCTAGCAGTTGCCAGTGATCTCATGCAGCAGGAAAATCAGTCAAAAATTAAATAGACACTCAGTAGCACCAGTGTTTTGTCAACATTTTGTAAAGAAAGAGGACTTGGCAGCCAGAAATGATAGGACAGAGGAGGCTGACTGGATTTGAGGGCCAGTGTTTGCAAGAAGAATTGTCAGGATCAGATGGTATTATAACTTTAGCAATCAGGAGTTTTTAATAGAGATTCACCAATTATGTATCAAACAGCATTCAGCTTTAAAACTAAATTAAATATGCATCTTCCACAGTCCACTTCGAGGCTAGTAACTCAACCAAAGAAACAAACTGTGAACAGAAGCCAAACATGGTATGTGACACAGCAAATAATACAGCCCTAAGGAAAATGATTTTATCGATTTGTATGGTTCATAAATATGTTCATTAAATAGCATGATTTGTAACCATATGAATAAGTTCATAAATCCAAGTACAGGGTGTACATAAATCCATGCTGTTCCACAGAAGGCCTGTGACAATCTCTCGCGGGTATGAACAGACTGAAGCACCCTGCAACTTCTCACCTGGCACGTGATCCTATCTCTATCCGTTCCTACTCAGATTTCATATTACACATCTACAGGACAAATAAGTTGGGCAAGATTGGGTCTATTGTGTTGGACAGAATCAGCAAGTGAATTTGGTTTCAAGAAGAGAAATTATAGGTGGCCAGAATTATCCATCCTTCTGCTTGTGTTGAAGGTCTGAATTTCTACTCAAGTTCTCTTTGCACATGGGATTCCTCATTTTGAATTGCTATACAGAAGTTAAAAATAGCTTGGTGTTGTTCTGCAATGCTACCCAGCTGCCAAAGCCTGAAAAAGCCAATGGCTGAGGATGCAAGGAAAAGTGATTATGGAGATAAATTATACATGCTTTCTGTACACAGACTCTAAAAGTGAAATCACTGTGGAACTGAAATGAGTTGATCATTATGTACAAACATACAGCTGTATAAAATCTACCTCACAATCTAGTGTAAAGCATATAGCATTTATTTGAAAGAGACAAAGCTGGGTACACAAACAAATTATGTAAAAACTTTTGTATCCATCTCTACTTATGTGGGACACTTCTGTGCACAGGGGTTCACTCTGGCAGTAGTACTGGACAAGTTATCTGTTCACTGAATTTTGCTGATAGTCTCTGGTTTAGGTTTACAGGCCAGATGAATGAAGTACTCCACGGTATTTTAGTAATTTACCTCAGCTGTTAATCTGATTTTAGGTATTCCAGATAGTGGCGTAATATTAAGACCAGCAGGAAACAATCCCTGTTTCTGTTTGTTGATTTTGATATTATTTGGAGGATCCAGCACTCTCACAAGAGTCTTAGGCTCACAAGAGCTTAGAACATTGCTGCACCTATCCACTTGAAAATATTGGGCTACAAGAGAACAAGGCATACTGTTTTCCATCTAGCCTATCATAAAGTAGACTGACCATGAGACATCTCCAGAGAAATCTTCCTTCTAATATTCAGTC
>PPHD01024213.1:0-12201 GCA_002909625.1 Bambusicola thoracicus
TTTGAGTGTATCTGATGTAGTTCTGGAAAGGACAAGCAGTAAAAAAAATAAAATACTAGGTCTTTCTAAATGAGAATCAGAGAAAAATGAATATGTATACTTTTCTCTTTAGAGAAAAGTATTAGAAAGTGTTAATGAGTGGCTATCATACAGTTTATTTGGTAAACTCGGCTGTTACTGCTAGTTAATCAATATTGATTTACCTGGACAGTGAGAAGAGGTGGCTAACATGTCTGGCCTCCAATCCCTTTTGGCATTCCTTACAGTACTGTCTCTAACCCACAAGACCTTTAGGCATTGCTTATCAGCTTGCTCTCCTGCAATTCTCTGTTACGCTGAAGATACTAAGCAAGCTAGGAAGCAGGGTTCCAGTAATGTTTGTGCATTCTTTAGCTAGACATTAATGATGAACAATTGAGCCAGATGGCCTGAAAAACTTAAACATTTCTATAAGGAGGCTGTGTGGCACATATGCTGCCCCTACAGCTATCTTAAGCCAACTCTTTTCTAGAGAGAATTATATGCAATTACACTACAGGATTATTTCCAGACAGATAAAGTAAAAAGATAAATCACTTACCCAGCCCCATATCGCTATTCGTTTCTCATCAATAAAACCCATTTCTATAAATTTCCTGTGGAAAAAAAAAGAATAGAAATAAATGTATTATTGTAAAACAAGAATGTTAATACTATACCCAATTAGCAAAAATATTTTTCTCACTTTTTTTCAAACATCATGCCAATTTCAGCAAATTGACAATCAGCATAGCATATCTGATTTCTACAAAGCGTTCACCTAACAGGCATATCAGAGGAAAGGAAGATTTTTTCTTCAATGATTAAAAATTGCCAAAATGAATAGTTTATTTGCATAATATCTTTTGCACCAGAGGATAAAATGAGGACTCTACACAACTGCCATCTTGTAAAAAAAGTTATTTTTTTTTATAGCTAATATCTACCTGGATATATTGTCCTGGCTCTCCAAATTAAGCATCATACATTAAGGAAAATGTTGATTCAAGACAGAGAGAGATACAGCTAGGTTCAGATACATCCCAGGAGATATATCAGCAGCTGTTAGCCCTATTTTACTAGGGCAAGCACAAATGACAGGCAATACCTAAAACATCCAATACAGACTGGGTGGAACCAAATCAGATGAGCCAAAAAGTGATTCAGCTTTGTTATATTGCTGTCTTAACCCATGGGGTTCCTCCTATAGTAAAAGCCCCTCCAAGATCTTCCCACTGGAGTATATGATTGATTTTCTCTAAAACTCTTGCATCTTAAACCATGTGTTAGATCAGGAAGATGGAATGCAATGCATTTAACTGAATAAAAATTTAGCCTAGGTGCTGACAGAAATTTGGGAAGTGTGAAGTCTGAGGTCATTTTTTCACAGCTTGTCTCAGCAAATTCTGCAACTGCAGAATCAGATTCCCTCTGTCACTGGCATTTTATGTCCAAATGACAATTTGGACTAATTTCTCTTTCTTTAAACATGTCGCTGCTAAGAGATTCAAGAAATACAATAAAATTATGTATTACATTGAAAAACTTAGCATGATAAACAGATATTCTGTTTCATTTATCACTGAAAATGATAATGACATGTTTATATTGTTGAGGTGAAAAATGAATTATCACAAAGCAGGAACAGACATCCTCCTCACATACACTTATGAATGCAGGCAGTGTTCTTAAGCAAGTAGAAAAGTCAGTGGGATCCTGGACTTCTACATCCAGTTTCTAACTACTTGTTACTACTAGGCCCATTAACTAGGGAAATGTTATTAAATACTTGGAATTTTATTCATGCTCTGATAGGACAAATTCAAGATCAAAACATAGAATAAATTTCTTATTCCTGTACTAAAATTCTTACTCTCCTATTCTTGTGGGGTTCAAACTAAATCTTTAAATGCTCACTTTAACACTGCTACTGCATCTGTAAAGATAACAGACAGACTCACTTTACAAAACCTCAGCTTTCCCTCCCCTCCAAAGTCTCTGCTTAAGGACTTGTTTTTCCTTTGGAACCTCTTAAGTGTTTCTGTGCAGGGGTGTAGATAGTAGGGAACAACTACTGGAGGATTTCAGATATTTTCTGATTTTTCTAAGCATTTTAAGATGGCATGGAAAAGAAGTTCATGGAAAAACCAGAGTCAAGATTTAGTTTTTTTACATCTGCCTTTTAGCTAATAGCTATCATCCATCACTGACTAAGATCACAGGATCTTTAGTGAATTTCTATGGTGGTTGAGGTAGGTTTCCCCTACAGGGAAGACTTCAGAATAGTGGAAAATACATTAGCTTACCTCTCACCACTGATGCTCATACTTCCTTAGGCCTCTGATGATGCCTTTACAAAATGAAAATGCTGAGATCCAAACATGTATTTAGCAGTATATGGATGTAGTACACCATGCAAAACCAAGTTGACACCAAATACCTCACTAATATTTTATTTCTACAAGTTTTACACCTTATTTCCTGGAGACTTCAGCTCTCCAGAAGAAAGCTGCAGGAGTACATTTAATCTGTCTTTTTTTTTCCACACTTTTTGTAGTTGTCTAAGTACAACAATTTTACTGGGAGATATTCTACTTACTTCACGGCTGAGATTTGGTCCTCAACTTCATAGACCCCTAGTCTTCGATAAACTGCATGCAAAATCTTGTCACCTTGATAAGCTGTTCCTCTGCCATCTACTAGAGCAACAATAATTCCTTCTTTGCTTGCAAGATAGGTTATCCAGCTAATGCTAAATGTGTGTTTTACATTCTGACTGCATGGTCCTCCATACCTAAAAGTAGAAGTTAACATATTTTCAACTCAGATGTATAAATGAATACCAGATAGGGGACTATAGATAAGTATAACTTATATTTTCTCTACAAGTATTTTGCTAAATGACTGTGGTTCAGAGAGTTCAGTAGACAGAAACGGTACTACCACCATTTTCATATATTCATGGAATTTTACATTCAAAAATTCATTTAAATCCTTAATGTCTTATGCCTAAGGCAAGTCCCATTTGTTTTAGCTGAGACTAAGGGGAATGACATCGGGTATCCATCCTAAGGGAAATCTTTGGAAAAGCTATGTTTCAATTTCCAATTACTTCCAGATTCATAGGATATAGAAATTAGGTGTGACAGCACTTTCTGATGCTCCCCCGCCGCACCCCCCTCCACCCCCCATAATTTCGTAGAATCACCAAGGTTGGAAAAGACCTACAAGATCATCCAATTCAACCGTCCACCTACCAGTTTGAACTTCATGTGTATTACTCAGTAACAGAGCAAACAACAACAACAGAAGTCTTTAAACTTTTTGGTCATTACTAGACCTCTGTTTCAGTAAGGAATGTCATGTATTGTGGGAGCTATTGGCCCCACATAGTTGAACAATATGGAGACACTATTTATGATAGTGATCTAATGCAAATTATGATATGACCTCTAGGATATAATTGACTTCATCTTCTGCTCTAAATTTCAGCCAAACATATTTAGCTTTGTCGGACCTTTGGATCATCAAAGGATTGAGGTTTTTTTACCCCACTTGTAAGAAAATGAGGCAAGCTCTTATATTTTCCATATCAACAAATCTGAAATCAATACATTCATATTGCCTCAGGATAAATAGAAATGGCTACAGAACTAGGAAATCCAAGCAATAAATGATATGCCTTTATTCTTTTTCTTTCTCTAAGGATCTAACCCTTGCTATGATAAGATGAATATTGAAAACCTCATTGAGTTCCATTAGGTTCAATTTCTACTCCAGAAATACATTAAACAAACAAAGAAAATAAAAACAAAGTAGTTTTTCTTTTGCATAATAAAATACTGCAAACATCTTAGGTTTCCTTAAATTATAATGTTTATGACAAAACAGCAAAATGGAAAGAAAGAAATTGTTACATACACTTGAATAAGCAGTGGGTACTTCTTGGATCTATCAAATTGTGGGGGTATAAGCATTTTGTACCACAAAGCTAGAAGAGACATATCAAAGTTATATCATCAACGGTTACAATGATTTCTCCAAGCACAACCCAGTTTGATGCAATAGTAATGCAATAGTAATAGAAAATGAATCAGCACAAACTACAGAGTACATAAACAGTAAACCACAAAACTCATACAAGCAACTGTTTATGTTGAACTGTTTAGAAATTATTTTGAAAAAAAAAACAAGGGCCCATTTTAATTATTTAAATTATGTTACGTATAAAGTTATGACTTCACCTAGCAGTTGGTTTCTAGTTTTTCTGGTGTCTAAAAATACACAGTTAGGAGTACAACTGTTATTAAGATTTTGAGAAATGAGTTTTGGAAACATTACACTGATTCACCACTATGGAATATTATTTGTAAAGTTACTAAGAAAAACAACGGTGTATGCAAGTCAATATAACACATAAACTGCAGTTTGTGTTTCACTTTTTATGACCACCATACTGTAATGTTTTTATATGATATTAAACACTACAGAAATATTGCTATTTTTTTTAAAATTACATCATGAAGAAGAAATGTGTTTTAACTTTTACTTTATTTATGAGTACACTGAGGCACAGATACAGTGGTTACTGTCAGAAAAGGCAGAATGAGGGTCTGATTTCCAATCTAACATGCTAACACGTTTGATCTATGAAAATATTATACTTACTATAACAAAATGAAGGCAAAATAAAACAGTTAGGAATAAAAAATATAACAAAAATGTATAATTCTTACTTATACCATCCACTTCAAGTTTATTAATTTCTTCTTTTGGCAGTATGATCTCTTGCAAAGCAGACTGCAATTCCTGATTGTCCTCTAATATTCTGAGCTCTAAGGAAAAAAAAAGTCCAAATCATTAATTAGTTTATTTCTTAATTTCTCTTTGTTAAATGTGATACGTTTTGTATTGTTTGAACAGTAAGAAAATCTGTGAAAGTTTACAAGTAGAATAATGAAATCAGCAATGCACTGGGGTTACAGTGCACAAATGTTCCTTAGTTTTTTATAGGATACATATTTTGCAATGCAAATAATTTCATATACTAGCTGTGTATATTAAAGTTCTGGATGTTAGGAGAAAACTTTTCTCCTGCAGCACCTCCTTTCCTGCTTACCACAGTACTGTCAGTTTAGACTCTGAGACTCATGGGCAGTATGTTTAAGTCCATGTATATTTGTGAGTATCTTGTTTCTGGGCTAACACAGAATATTTGGATTCTTATGGAGCTGAAGCAAACCTGTCCTTAACTACCTTATTGTATATCTCCACAAAGACACTAGACACCCTGTATAGTTGTCCTTATTAATGGATTGCTGCACACATAGCAAGCTTCATTTATTGTGTTGGGGTTTTTTTTTTCTCCCTGGTATTTCATTTTTTACTTTCTTTGAGGCACAATTTACTGTTTTATCATTTTAAAATTACTGTTTATAATTTAGTTAGTTTCTAGTACAGAGATATAAATTATGAACTCACTGGGTAGTATTAGTTAATAGAAATCTGTGACTCTCATCTTTACTTTCAAAGTGAAAGAGAAGATTCTTTTAGACTTCAGATCTTCTCTTTGTGAGTTTGTTTTTTTTAGCTGTTTGCTTTTTTTTTTTTTAGTGGAAAGCACTTCTGGTTTCTGGAAATGCTGAAAAAATAGAAGTACTACTACTCTCAGCATGTTTTGAGCTAGATTATGCTCAGAAAATAGCAGAAATATAACACTAGAACATTTTCTTTCAAAGCACTCTGACAATTTTTGCAGAATCAAGTAAATTTTTATGCCTGCAATATCATCCTAGTTTTGGATACACATGCAAACTCAGCTGATCCCCATTCCATCCTTCCCTTCAAATTTGAATCTTTCCCTTTACCAGAAATTAATTGTAGTCATGCTGAAGACAGTTTCCAGATTGGTCCATGCTTAACAATATGGTTTCTACTCAAATTCATGAGTGATATATTTTCAAAATGCTGCCACATCAAAGTAATCCACAATGACAAGGACTCTTTCACAGCTTGCAATTCAATCCATGACAATTAGTTTTGCACCACAGAAGAGACTATGAAAGCAGAGAACTTAAGTAAGACTAATACACAAAAGATCACATAAAAGGTCAAAGAAGAGCCTAAGAGTGAGGCATCATGGAACTGGTGGTAAACATTCTTTAAATGAAACTGTTCTCTCCTGCCGAAAGGTTGAAAAATGCATATCTATGTTTAGGCACTTTTCTGCATTTCACGCAATTCCTATTTTTATAAGGAAGATAGATATTATGGGCTCTTGATACACAAGGTTGGGGAGGGGAGGAGAGTGGAGGGGAAGGGAGAGGAGGGGACTGGTAGTTGGGGAAGTCAGAATGTTTCCTGCTGGAGTTTTGGTTCTGTATAGATAATTACATCTCCTCTGAAACAGTTATTTGAATTGATATTTTTCACATTTCTTCTGAAAGAACTTACAATCTTCCCTGGTATCTGCTGATGTCTGAAGATCATACAAATTCTAATTAGTACAGTACAGTATCTCAAAGTATGAACTATAAGTAATACACTGAAGTCTATTGCATAGGGTAGAACTGCTTCATGAAAAAAAAAATCAGAAAATCTTGAGCTGTGAAAAGGGATAGTTTTGAAGTCAAAATAATGTATTTTACAAAGTTTGACTTAAAATTTGGTAGACAAAGAGTTGCCTGTATTGACTGCATCTATAACATATGAAAAGAATAAAGGATGTCATAAATTTCTAGGCTCAGAAATGAAAACAAATACATCACTGTATTGATGACTGCTTGGATTTTGCTAATTAAGAAAATTAGAAAGACAGTAGATATTTTTGTAACACTTATACAATATGAGAGGCTTTTTGGTCACAATCCTAAATGCTACATTAGAGGATCTGAATAGTGAATATCAATAAGAAATACAATTGTCCAGAAACAGGCAGAGTATTTTCAGTACCTCTATCACTCTCATTCTCAAAAAGAGTGGAAATAGGAATCCCGGGACCTGTCATAATAATGAAAGGAAGGTCATTTATAGTTTGAAGTCAGAAGTATAGATTACATTAATGTTGGTGACTGTCAGAAATTAAAGAGCTGAATACAATCTTGTACCATTCTAAATCTTATCTATTGAATAGCATTCTAGTCTTTATTGCACAAAATACATAAGGTACTCTGTGTGTGTGTAGACTTACATAATATACCCGTATTGCTTCGCAAACATAATAGAAGTAGCTTTGAATCTGTTGGCAAACTCCCTCCATAGAGATGAAGTGACACCTAGTTAACACCTGAGATGCGATTATGTAAGATGACTGTGGAATTAACATTGTGAAACATTCTTCTGAGAGCATGTCACATTGTATTTGTGAAGGTGACTGGCTTTCATATGGTGATGACCTTACAGACTCTTTTGCACAAGAATGATTGAAAGGTATTGTTATTAGCCACATTTGGTCTTCTGCTTAACACAGGTCCTAAAAACTGTTCAGCTAATCATTCAGTGCAGAAGAACAGTAAACATTATATGAAGAATGCAAAAGGAAAATCTTGGATAGTTTTTCCCCTGCTTTTTTTAGACTGTAACTTCACTGTACTTTAATTAAGATGGATGAATTCATTACTCATGCATCTGTGTTATAAGTGGTTTCAATAATCACACATTCCGATTAATTGAATTTTTATGATTTCTGTTATTAAAAAATATTTTCAGGTAGCAAATATCCAGCTTTTTTTGTAGCTGACAGATTTGGATCATTTCAGTTGGGTAGCACATTGTAATGGTTTCTCAGAGCCATCTTTGATTATATACATAGGAAATGAATCTTTTTCAAAATCCTGCTCTTGCTACTCCAAGAACAACTTTGATGACTCAACTTCAAATCTGTTTTGTGCCATAGAGTATTTTCAAACACTTGTTTTTAATTCTAAAAATCCCAAGCTTTTGAGGAAAAATTTATAAAGGTGAAAATATTCATATATTCTGGGGAAAAAAAAAATCCAACGTTTTTGAACATGGAAAAATTTGTAGAAAAAATTTTCCTTATAGTGAAATTTCTATGATTCCTTGGGTCATTGTTGGTATTAACAGTTACTAACTATTTTGATACACTTACAGAGTGATTATTGATTAGTTTTGATACATCTGACAGAGTAATTGATTATATGTTCCCATGCTATACATACCATAACAGATCAAGGCATAATACTTAGAGCGTTCACTGAACCTCGCTGTATAATACTGGCATCTCTCTTTCCGTAAATTGCAAGTAATGCATAGTTTTCTGATAGGCTTACTTCCAATACTAATTCTAGGAAAAAAACAAAATACAACAATTGTTAATTTTGCTACAACTAACTTTGTATGTATCTGCCTCATGTGCTGGAATATAGCGTACTTGGAAAATAGTTCTTTTTCAAAATAAATGTTTTCCCTTTTTACTACTTTTTCCTAACAGCATATTTAAACTCTAGATGGTCTTTCTTGATTCTCAGATATAATGAGGTCGTGATTTAATTAAAATAGCTTGAGAAATTGCACTTTAAACATTTTGAAACAGAATTCTGTTATTGAAAAATCCACACCCATCACCTAGTATCATTAACTGAACATTGATAACACTTACTTGTAAATATTTCTTCTTCCTGGATAGCCTTCAAATTCATTGCTTGAGTAGAAACTGTGAATTAATTTAAATGTTAATAAATAATCCATAAACTGATGACCTGTGAACCAGCATCAAGACAAAAAGATGTCTTGGAAGTTAACTTACACTTTCTCAGATTGCTGCTCACGATGGAAGATTAAAGTAAGCTTACATGCCCTTCATCTTAGTAAATCTTTGCCCAAACTCTCATTAGATAACAAATACACCATATAAATAAGAGCTAATCACCTCAATTATACAAAATACATCAAACTGCATAGTAAACTGAATGAGAGACCACAGTTCAAATTCAATGAAATAAAACTGAAATAATTTCTTTTTGTAGGAAGGCTAATCAAATACTTAAAATTAAGTATTTGTAGATAAGACTCTCTAAAATAGGTGACTGATAGTAAACTGAAAGATTGAGGGCAATTTGCAAATAATCTACCAAAAATAAACTAAGACTGCAAACCTGTATAATGCCTTTGCCTATCGATTTGCTGTGAATGCATTCAGGTGGATGCAATACATTCATAGGTAGTTATAACTTGATGAATTGACAAATGGCTGATATGTGTCAAATAATTAAGTATTGCTTCTATTGACAAAATACAACCTACACGCTCCTCAGTGGTACTTACATTGCATCATTTGTTACTCTAAAAATATATATTGCCTCCCATTCTCCACTTGTAATTTGGACTGCATTCTCCTGTGAGGCAAAGTATATAAGTTACTGAATACAGTAGAATTATTTTGTAATTTCACAGTACATTAAGATGGAAAACGTTGATTGACTTACCACAGAACCATTGATATAATGTATATGCTTATAACCATTTTTGTCACTAAAAATTTTGTAGTACGAACGGCCGTCTGAGGTAAAATATGGTGCAGAAACAAAGAACTGAAACAAAAGAACATGGTAGATGAGTTGAAAGAATGTCCAAGCTATTTAACAGGTTATAGTCTAAAAACTAAAAATAACAAGACTCTATTTCAAAAGTTCATGTGGAACAATTAACTTCAGAAAAATGTTCACCCATGATTTGCACCCTTATTCAGCGTGAATTACAATTTATAATCTGTCGTGTCAGCTTTTTTAAAGTGGTAATATAAATACCTAAAGTTGCCCACAAATACAGGATCTTTACTTGTAGAATGGAATAATTTGCATACTCTGAATGATCTACAGCTATTTCAGAATATTTAGAGGTGATTTTAAAAAAAAGTTTCTCAATGAAACTAATATCTGTGAAAAGTGTCAGACTGGAATCCTGCGAATCACAGAGTTTAGCTGATTCACTGAACAAAAATGGCACTGAGTGAAATCTGTATCCAATCTTTCTCATATTATCATATTAATGTTTAAGAACAGATTATCACAGATAAAACCATTCAGATTTTACTTCCTTTGAGCCCATCACCTCCTTATAAAGACTGTCAAGCCAGTTACTGCAACTGTTTATTTTCAAAATTATGAGAACGGGATAATGACTTGTGAATACTTCAAACTGCACCAAACACTCCTGAGTCGGTATGAATAATACTAACACAAACTCGATTAGAAACTATGACCGAAAGTCACATTGTTCCCAAATCAGCTTCTAAGATCTCTAATCTTGGAAATCTCATAGAAGCTAAAGCAGGAATTTATGCTTGTGTACAATTTCACTAATTGTATTAAAAACCTGTCATTACAACCTCTAGAGAAGAGGTGGAAAAAGGAAAGGTACCAAGCGGCTACTCCATCCAAATATGTAACATTTACTTAAAAAAAAAAAAAAAATCTCTTAAAGGATGGCATGCTGAAAATTGTGGCTCTCAGTTAAGTCCACTGTAGGACCTTTAGGCAGAGCATGCAATTCCCCATACTGAATTCTGTTAACTTCACCTGCCTGAGATTAACATAAGAATTAACACATTTTTAATCTTAGAAAGCTGGCAGCCAACTACTGTGCCTCACAAAACATAAAACATCATAAATAATCTCAACCCTACTGCGTAATAGGTTTCAGGCATTAGCACTGTGTGACTCTGAATAGTTCTTTGTCAGTCAAAACATCACCATGAAGATGCAGAAAGCTGTAAGTTCCCATTAAATGAAAACAGAGTACAAGAAAACCTACTCCGCCTGCCCATCCTGTTTGACTCTCCTCGATGTGCTGTTGATTCTGAAAAACAAAATCAAATGTATACTCTTAAAGAAGTTTGTACATTAAAAAATAATCAGATTATGATTAAATTAAATTAGATTTAAAAGCTTCATCTAAAAAGTCTACTGCCTTCTCTAAAAGAGAACTTCAGAATACTTGCTATGGTGATTCAGGAACTTAAAAAATGTCTGAGGTAAACTATATTACTGTGTTAATATTATAATGCTTGTTAAGTTACTACTATACCTCTGACATCAGAGCTAAGTAAGATATAAGGAAATTGTTTCAACCTCATGCAACATTTACACTGAAAGCAAGAAATAACAACCACTTAGTCTCAGGAATTTTTGACTGAAAACAGCTGAAATAATTTCAGGAATAAAAATCCAGGTAAGATTTTCAGTTGGCTTGATATAGTTCCTTCCATTTTCCGTTTTCCATTTTCCTTCCATTTTTGTAGAGTCATTTCGTTAGTCATGTTGATTTATACCAGACGATAATGACTACTAGGTTTTAAGGCCTATCTTTTGAATTGAACCTTAACAACTTTAAAACTATGATGTAAATATTTTGTTATTATTAAAATATTTTGGTAAATATTTTTGGTAAAATTCATACAATAGTGCAAAAACACTTTCACTTAGCAAACTGGGATGTTGAAAAGCTTGGCTATTACCATTTCCATTGGCTAGCTGAGCATTCTGGTAAACTATGAAAAAACATTTCTCATCCTCTGAGAACAGGTTACTGTTTTGGACCAAGTTATGAATTCTATTGTTTTAATACTTTTATTGATCCAAGATCAATATCTAATAAGCAATTCTGACTTTGTATCAAAATAAAAGATATTAGATTTCGGTGCAATCTTGCAAGAGAGTTCTGGTTTTAACTACCTGAAGAAGTTCTTTTCTTACTCTGTAGTGCAATAGCAGAGACTTACAGCCACATCAGCAGTCTCACTGAAGTCAGGTAACACAAATCTGAAACTATTTCATATCCACACAATGTAAAATAATTTGAATTAGTTTGGTATAGAGAAATCTGAGGCTCTCCACTTTTGTTACTCTGCCTAATGGACATTGAAACGCCTGATTTTCACCACTTTTTAAAATCTCACAAAAGGTACTTAGAAGAATTGAAGACTAACAAAAATAATACAGTTAGCAAAAATTGCCCAGATTATAACATTCTGAAATGATGAATATAAATTAAACTGGTTTTAACTCCCTGTAATGTTCTTGAATACAATTTATGATGAAGTGTTACGCTGAGCATAAATGGATCAGACCCTCCTTCTTAGAGGTGCTTTTATATATAAATATAAATATACATACATACATACACATGTTTGTTTTAGTTACAAAGTTACAAAAAACATACTCA
>PPHD01024215.1:0-12200 GCA_002909625.1 Bambusicola thoracicus
TAGAGAAATTTTTAGGAGCCCTTTGTTCTACTTAGGAACATAATGCCTTCTTCTCAAGTGCTGGTGTTTTCTTTTGTTTAAAAAGAGCTACTAGGGTACCTACTTCTACTTCTCGTGTTTTTCCAATGACTGGGTAACAGTGATCTGTAGTCCCACTACCTGCATATCTCTGTAGTTGCCTGTCTTGCTATGAAAAGGTTTTCTTTTTCCACTTGGCTACAAACCTGGGTGTCAGCGCAGTAAACAGTAGTCTGAGTACTTCTGATTTAGTCAGTTCTTCACATCTTTTAATGTTTCAGTTTGCCTCTGTTTCGCTAACTCTTTCTGTATTCTCCTGCAGCAGCTAGAAGAGGAATCATTTTCCTTTCCTCAACATTTTTCTCTAATACATTTTATGGAGCTCTGTCTTGATGTCTGCTTTGTTTAGTCTTTTTGTTCTAGCCCCAGAGGCTTATTTGCACAGCCCTTTGGCTTTGCTGATAGAATATTGGTGGTATTTCTTCTTAGTTACAGGTTATGTACAGAGTTTTATTATCTATTTTCATTCCAGACTATTTTCACTGCTTCATCCTCAGGCATCCTACTGCCTCATCCAGGTCTTTCAGAAACTCTTCCAAATCCTTACTACTTCTTGCAAAACTGGAATATTACTGAAAATGCGTGTATGGGAACATGATGCTTTAAAAAAATAAATCATGGAATCAGTAATTGCACAAAATGGAGCTATGGTAACTTAAGCTAGAGGACAACATAGCATGAAAATAGTATACATATGAACATTTTTTCCAATGCCAGAATTAAAAAAGTATCTTGTCATGCAGTTGGCTTAACCTCAAAAGCTTCTCAGGTGTTTTGATCACTTTTTAGACAGAGTTAACAGTCTACTGTATAGGTAGATTTTGCTGCAAGGGTTGATACCTAATCCAGAACACCTGTTGCTATATCCTGAAGTCATCCTTGCATAGCCCACCACCACAGAATGGTAGGTATAGCACCTAGGGACAACATGGTGGCAAGGTGATGGGTTAACTATTGGACCAGATACTCTTAGCAGTCCTTTCCAAGCTTAATGATTCTATGAGTTAGTCTTCACTTTAAAACAAACGAACAAAAAAAAACTGTTCCAGAGATGTCTTAGTAAGATTCAATTTTTTTGATTGGTCAGGGACTCATAAGCATAGCTTATTTCCCTTCTCAGAAACAATTGCCACTCTTCTGTCTCAGTGTCAATTTATTCCTTTTCCATAAATGCAGATTTTTCTCCATTAACTTAATTATTAATTACATTTTAATTTGATCTTCTAAGCTCCAAGCAAGTTTTTTTTTTTTTTTTTTTTTTTTGAAGTCTCTTAGGCATCTATTTCACAATCATCATGTTTGCTTTTTTCTTAGTTCTTGTCATTGACTAGTGTTATGGAGCACATGGCATAAAATAAGAGGAATATGGATTTGTTAAGATGGGGCGTGGGGTCATTTCATTTATGTTTTCAGCTGCCTGAAAGGAGATGTAGAGAAAACAAAGCAGATTGCATGCAGAGACAAACAGTGGTAGGCAAAATGCAACAGACAGAAATTCTATTTGAACAAGAGAAATTTCAATTTGATTTCAAAAGAGTTTTCACAAAGAAGGTAGTCAAACACTAGAACAAGTTACCCAGTCAAGTTGTGCACTCTACATTCCTGGAGATGACTCCTAAATAAGCAGGAGAGAGCTCTAATCAGCTTGATCTTGGCTCATCTTTAATTGGGAGGTTAGGCCAGAAGGCATTCAGGGACCTCTGCCAACATACATTACTGTATGATTTCACTCAAGACACTCACAGTAATGATCAGTAGTAGGCATTTTTTTCTGGTGTTTCTGTTGTTGCTTTTGTTAAATTTGTTAAATATAGAAGGACAATATAATTTGTCTTCTATGATTCTTATTATTTTCATTTTCACTCCAAATGGAATTAGTCTTTGAAAGTCTTGGTAAGGTTTACTGTCTCTTGATGTTTTGTTACCAGTTACTGCAGAGTTTGTCATGGTTGCGTAATCACGTTTTTAAATCTAAAACTTGAATTATCTGAATGCACTTATAAGCAAGCGGTCTTTATTTTTTCATTATTTGTTATATCTCATCCTGAATCTTCTTTGCTACTTGTTGTTTTCTGTCTCCTGGATGATAACGGTACCTTTCTTAATACTACTTGTGTTGTCTGTTCTGATCTGTAGTCTGTCTGGACATCTCTGGAATTATTTCTTCTGGAGTTTCTGAATTACTATATTTCTCAGCACAAAATTCCAGAATTCAATGTATAGGGTATAAATTTATATGATCATGATTGAATAATAAAAAAGAAAATATGCACTTTAAGGACAGCTTTCCTAAAAATGAAGGTTTGTTGTAACATGGATAAATAATTATACATAGGTGCTATGATACCTATGCATGACTTTGTATTTCTTAGAAAATTTTATTAATTCTACTCTTTAAAAATAGGAAGATAAAACTGTTTAAGTCGAAATAATTGTAATTACTAAAAAGATGTGTGTATCTTTAAACTTTGAATCAAGATTATAAAGCCCTTCTATATAATGAGAATGAAGTTAAAGCTACTCAGCGATTTTTCTGTACGCATTTATAGCCATTTGCCTGGGTTCTTTCAGATTTCTTGTTGTGTTCTGAGTTGTTTTCCTGCATGCACTGAATGTGAAGTAAATAATATGGTGATAATACTTTGTTTCCTATAAGTTATGAAGGTTGCAGAGCAGAAAATGTCAAGTGGAATACTACTCTATAACTTGTGTTACGATAATGATCTGTGTTGCTGTCTAGAACATAATATGAATAATGGAAATTGAGCTTTATATCCATAAAGATGTCACAGAAATAATAGATCAGAAACAAAAATAGTCGCAGAGTTTGACTGTGTAACAGTTAACACTTCAATTTTTATTATTAAAGCAATTAATAAAAAAGACAAATGTAACCCTTTCTACTACCTATAGGATTCACTAGCTGAAGTTGAAGAGAAGTACAAGAAAGCTATGGTTTCCAATGCTCAACTAGACAATGAGAAAAACAACTTGGTGTACCAAGTAGATACTCTAAAGGATGTCATTGAGGAGAAAGAAGAGCAAATAGCAGAGTACCACAGGGAAAATGAAGAGAAGTCGAAGGTACTAATTTTTGAGGTGGTTTTCTTCCCCCCCCCCATCCGTCTACAAAGATAGTTCATAGGAAGCCTCAACTTCTCAGTAAGAAGCGGTCAAAATCCTCTGGATTAACAGAAGAATCTATCCAAACACTAAAGCAAAATATTCATTTGAACTGGATAGGATGAGTTTGGTGACGCTTCCTTGGAAACAGAAAATCTATGTGACAGTTTTTTTCAAGTAATATGTAGATAAATTGGTATCACTAATATTATGTGTAAACCTTTATAGAGTCTTCTGTCTCCGTTCCCTATCTCATTAAATGAATTTTCTGTACACTAAGTATCTGGGGAACTTACCTAAAATTTCATCTATGGTTTTTAGACATTGTGTAGTTAAAATTTAAGTTGTTACAGGGGTTTCTCAGATAGTGTCATGTTGAGATAGACTAGTAACTTGTGTAACTTAAATGTATTTAAATGCATGTCCAACCATGAATAAAAATCATGAATTCAATACAGGAATTGGAAAGACAGAAGCACACGTGCAGTGTTCTACAGCATAAACTGGATGAACTTAAAGAGGGCCTTCGACAAAGAGATGAATTGATAGAGGTATGTTGATGTGTGGTAATTATGTGTGATAGAACTTGTTCAAATCTTACACCGATTTTATTTGTACAGGAATGGTCATCACACACAAAATTAGCTAAAATATTAACTCCCATTTTTAATAAAGAATATATCTTGTTTTAGAGAATAGAATTTTAAGCTAATAAGTCTCTTAGCTTATGAAGTTAAGAATATTCATGAAATATTTTCATGTGTGTTACATATTAGAAAATCCTTTATTTGTTTGGTAACCGTGTTTCTCACATGAATGTGCCTTGTACTTTTACTTTCTTCTGAGAACAGAGATAATGCTTGTGTGAACAAAATCTCTTCACACAACCAGAAGTTCTGAAGCATGGGTAGTACAAATTATTCTTCTTTGCTTTTTCCCAAAATTTCCATTTCAGCTATTTCTGATTTTTGTGACCATCAGTCACTGGAATTTTCAGTACTGAACGTTTGTTTGCTTTCCAGTCAGGCATAAATACAGCAACGTTTGTCAATGTTGCTGGGTCATAACCTTGTTGCAGTTTTTTTCTTTTGTAGCGTAGTGCTATATTTGAAATATATTGATTAAAATATCTGGTAACAGTCAGCAAGTATACTTCACTTCCTGGGTGCTTGATTCACATGCTCTTCTTTATGCTTTCAAGACAGTTTTCTATCTGTTAAACGCTAGTAAAACCACTTGTTAAGAGAAGTGTGTAAAAAGCACTAAAGCTAGTGCTTTTTGCCAGTTTAACGTAACTAGTTCATAAAATAGCTATAATTCCATAGATATTGTACTGTTCTTGTCAGCTAAATTTTCAGTACCAGCTGGTAATGAATTTTCTGCAATAGTTCATCTTTTCCTATTGTTACGTCCTATGCATTTACTATATTTCTAAATTTCTTTGCTGAGCAGTATTGGATATTGCAACTTGTCCACGTATTGTGATAATTCGTACTGTTTTTGGCTAATGTTGCAATGCTTTGAAGGCAGATTACATGAAGAATGTATTATATATGTAAAACTCTCCTAAGCAGTTAATTCTAGATTATTTTTTTTTTGTTCTTATTAATGGTCAGTATCTTGTAAACAGCAATTTCAATTTTAAATTTATTGGCTAAAAGCTGGCTTTATGTTTATTTAATTAAGTATTTGCTTTGCCACCAATGGTAGACAAATTTATTGAATACAAGTGGAGGCTACAAATCTATTAAAGCTTCTTGCATTAGTATTATCTTCCATCATTAAAGTTTGCTCTATGGCAGTAACCTTCCTAATGTATTACATTATGTGGTTTCTCTCAAGTCTTACTGCATAAATAAGATTGTTTCTAGATAACAGATTGTGTATATCTGGAGAGGGGTTAGGGGAAGCTAGCAGGTGGGATAGAACACTTGCTTCCAAACAGTACTTAAAGGTGTCTGGAAACTACGTTAATAATTGTTTGTCTGAAGAAGGCATGTTATCTCCAAACTGAAGTGGGAACTGTTACTGAAGAACAATAGTGCTAGCTGTACAACATTCTGCCCTTGACATGAAGAAATAGAACAGAATTACAGTTCTTTTGCATGAATTCAAATGAAAAACGTTATGCTACTTACAGTCACACTCTTTTTCTTTAACTTCATGTTCATATACTCTTTGGTTGGCTTTTACTGCTTTATTTCCTTTACCTTCAAATGTGATTTTTTTTGTTGGTTTTTTTCCTCATTTCTTACTCATCTTTCCTCTTTTATTCTTCCATTATACTATTTACTACAGGAGAATCAACGCATGCAGCAGAATATAGAATGCATAACCAAAGAGGTGTTTGATCTCCAGGAGACAATTAATTGGAAAGATAAAAAAATAGGGGTAGGAAACAAATACGGGGGCAAAAGTTTTCTTTTAATTTTAGAAGTAGACTAATTCCCCTCCTCCTCCCAAGGAATGCTGTGTACTCCAAAGAAATGAAGGCCACTCGCAATTTAAATATTTAAAGTTTTGCAGTCATCTCGTTTGAGAGAGAAAATGAGCTCCACTTACTTTACTTGCATAATGGTGAATAGTACTAATATATATAAAATATGGAATTAACTGTTATGCATAATTTTTTTACAGAACTTTTTTAACCTTTAGTCAAGTCTTGTAAAAGTAACTATTTCCTATTCCTTATCCTTAACAGATATAAAAATTGCTCCTTCACATTGATCCACAGATGCATGGCATTGATAGAGTTTTACACAGAATTGAAATGACTCTTAATGCTTTTAGTCTTTATGAAGGTAAATTAAATTTTTCGAAACCTGAGCAGAGTTCAAACCCTCCTAGTGATTTGACCTCTACCTTTATTGCCGTCTTAGCAGTTTGCCTAAAATCAGTGGATTTTTAAATGGTTTGCTTTCCACTATTTGGAATAGTGGAAAACCCAGGGAGCTGCCGGTGCTTAGGCTTAAAATGCAGAGAAGTCTCAGTGAATACTTGTTAAGCTTGTATTTAGCATACCTAGTGCTAAGATATACATACAGACTTGAGTTGAATTCTCCAGCCACACATGCACATTTCTGTATTGCGCTCTTGATTCTTGTAGGTTCCTACTTTGGATACTGTACTGAACCAAGCTGTTACCAAGAACTGAGAACTGAAATTGAAACATTGGCTGTATCAGCTCTTTTGAGGAGTATCTCTGGGGTTCCTGTGTAGCAGGAAAGGTGGTACAACAAGAAGAGTCATGTATTTGTTACACAGCTAATATAGTTCAGGCAAGGTTTGTCAGCTTTGCTTCTGGGCAGTCACAATGGAAAAGCTGCCGCAGAGTCAGGCTGACCCTAAAAAAATAATTACATGGCCTGAACTTGGGGCTGTTCTGGACTACAAGTAAATTGCCTAGTGGTAAGAGGGAGTTAACTGTGGGTAGTCTTCAGAAGGGAAGTGTCTTTTAGTAACTTCAGGGTTGTTTCTACCAAACTAATTTTACACCAGAATTTTGACTTACTCAGATTTCTTTGAATATTAATGTATTTGCTGGAGCTCAACTCAGCGTGAAAAGTTATCTTTAGCTTGTGGTGCCCAGATTTATTTAAAAAGAAAAAAAATTAAAAAAAACCCTCTTTCTTCATGTCATTTTTATTGTTTCATTCCTTCAAACCATACTGCAACCTCTCCTCCGTCATAAAAATAGTATTTCAACTTCCATAGTTTTTTTCCTGAATATCCTCCGGGAAGCTTATTTTAATTTTGCATTAACTGATCATATTTCTTCCATGTTTACTCTTCATTACCTCTGTGTACCAGACTGTCTCAGCTTTTTTTTCTTTCAAATACCTCACCACAGTTATTGCAGAAGGTATTATCTATCTAATGTTCAAAGAACTAAAAGCTGCCTTGAGAATTATTTTTTCCTTTAGTTCCTGCAGACAGTCACAAAGTCAAAAGCTAAAAACTTTTCCTCGCAGTTTGTGTTCTCATCTCAAGCTTAAAATCTCCTACTTCCTGAAATGTAATAATGCCACTATCTTTTTTTTTTTCCTCATGTTACCTGAGATGTTTATGTATTTTTCTTAGCCCTCAGTTTTTGTTTTTCTCCTCAGTATAGAGCCATTTTGCTAATTTTACTCTATTCCAGCTTCTGAAGTTCTGAAGCTTTGCAAAGGAAGTTGTTTGGCTTAGAATTTTAACCAACCTCTAAAACGTATGCAAGACTGATGGTACCTCAGAGGAAGTAAGAAAGGCAAGCAGAACAAAGATAGCATGACTTGTTTTACCCATGCCTCCTTATATTATCCTGTTTCTACTAAGCAATCCAAATTTGTAGTTTTGCTTTGTTTTAAATGTGGTCAATTTGAGGACACTGAACAAAACTTTTAGGTTAGTTTAGTACTGAAATGTACAACTGTTTTAGTCTAGTAAGTGTGACCAATTTGAAATTAGCAATGGTGTGTCTGAGTTGGTATAGATTTCATGAAGGTTTTTGGCATATTTAATAAGTAGCTCCCTAGACAAATGCGCTCTTTACCAGACAGTCAGATTTTAATCATGTTGGTATGTTAGAACATACTTGTAGAGTTCAATTGGCCTGAATTTGTTGTTATTACTTTTTTAATTTTAATTTTCCCAGAAGAAGAATTGCAGTAGTACAAGATATAGTGTAAAATCCATGTCATATCATAATGCCCAAGCATACAAAAACTAGCACTTCTACTAAGATTTTGCAGTTCTGAGTAGTTATTATTAATCTTTCCATAGATAGAGGTACACGGTTATAACAATTTCCTGCTTGCCAGCACTTCTGTGTATAGGGAGAGGATAGAAAGGGTGTTCTAGTAAGGCTAGCAGCATCACAAGACACTGCGAAGGACACAGGTTCTGCATCTGCAGTGTGGCTTTAGGCCTCTGTGTCTCATATGAGTGAACATAAAACACTCACCCCCACGCCACCCCTGTATGCTTCAGAAATGGCAGTGATCTTTAAGTGGAACACAAAACAGTGTACTGATTAAGGTTCTTCACACTGCTGTTACAAAGATACAGTATGGGTCTGGAAATGAAAGGATGTCTTATAAACTTTATATTTTAAATGTTACGTACTAATATTAAAGTTCAGCATACTGCAATCATGTGGAGCAATTACAAACAATACAGTGGTATTCACCTTCATTTCTTTCTTGTTATCATTCCTTTGCATGATGCAAAGTTTAGCTAAATAACTTTCTTAGGAAAATCTGTGCATGTTTTTGCAGTCGCTCTGTAGTCAGGATTATTTGTAATGCATGCGATATTGAGCTTGAATGGAATACTGGGATCCTGCCCAGTCAAGGGAAAATGTCTGATTGACTGCCAAGTATAACTGAGCTGCAGTTTAGTTAGGTAGGCAAACTCATCTATATCCATATGTTGTGCTTTTAGCTGTGATCCTTTCCTGTGCTGGAGTAGTACTGCTAGTGCTTGTTTTTGCTTTTCTGTAAAAGTGATTACTTTGCTTATAGTAAAAGGTGCTTAGTACAAGTAACCTAGACTTTTAAGTGGATGACAGACTTAATTTGTGCAGTGGTTCAATGAGGTAAGATTTCTACTTCCATACCCTGTAGAAGTTAGAGAAATTATCTCAATGAGTGTGATGCTTCAAGATCTTTTTACAATTGAGTTCCAGTAAATTTTATATCTGGCCATGTTAAGAATGACTTACTCTTCTGTGCTTTGTTTAGATTATCAGAATCTATCAAAAATAGAATATCCTAAAAAATTCTATAATAGAAATTAACTAAGACCCCTCTGGGAAAAAAATTGTCATGAGAAACATGGCAATGAGGCTACATGTTCGACTTACAAAATGTAGTTGTTTGGTAGATATAGATACATTTTACATACATAAAATACCCCTTTTAATTTCTCTTATTAAGCTTTTTGTATTTATTTTTAGAAAATCTTTCTGCTATCTGTCATCTTTTTCTCTATGCCATTCTTTTTCTTGCTATCTGCCTGAACCCAGGCCCTAGAAAGACAGAAAGATTACTTTGACTGCATTAAGAATGAGCGAGATGAGCTCAGAGAGGAGTTGGCTGACCTGAAGGAAACAATGAAGAGAGGAGAGGTATGTTGGTAGTAGCTACTTTACAGTATCTGAAATCCAGCAATGGGGCACGAAATCAAGGTCAATGAAAAGGAGGAAGAATGGTTACTATTCTTAGGCAGTCTCAATACATGACCTTGGGGTAGGTCAGATGGAGCATTTCATTGTAACTGTTTCAATCTCTACAAGAAGGCTTTTCAAAATTTTTCTGTACAGTTGCATTTTAGCAGTGGTGGTGTATGAGTACCGGTTTCTCTTTTGTACTTTCAGAAACATGGATTAGTTATAATCCCAGATGGCACACCAAATGGTGATATAAACCATGAATCAGCAGTTGGTGCAATAACAGTTGTATCGCAGGAAGCTGCTCAAGTCTTGGAATCCGCAGGAGAAGGACCGCTAGGTAAAAATATCCAAAAATAAGTAGAGTTTATGAAGTCTGCTTGCTTTCTGTTTGCTGTAGTGTATTTTTGTAGTTGTAAGCCACAAACCTGTTAAACTTCTGGGATACGTAATTACCACCGTTTTTAGATTCTTATTTATTTATTTATTTACACTGAGTAAGCAGACATGCATCTTTACATTCAAAAAATAATAAGAATAAAAAAAATAGGGATGTACTTTGGCATTTGCAGTCAGATTTTTTTGGTCCAATTTCTGTTTGACTATTATTGATAAATATCTGTGACTTGCCTAAAAGTATATTCTTTTGGATTAATCTATTCTCCATGCTGTTTTGTGGTGTAGAGGGTATGCATGTATAATCAATTTTTATGGAGAACTTTGAGTCTTTACTAGTGTAAAGCAAGTGTAGATTTTCATTGCATTTCTAAGGAAAAAAAAATCCACAAGTTTTAAAAATAATCAAATAGTGATAAAGATAACAGATGTTTTTTCTTTTTTCCCAGACTTTTTTTTTTTAGCTTTTTAGTTAATCTGTGCATAGTCAATACCCTGTAAAAATGTTAGTTAACATGTGGATAACTTTCTCTGTACACTTACATAATGTGCAAATATAACGCATAATAATTGTGTTGTTTAGACAAGGACTGGGACAACATGTTTCTGTTGTGAAATACACATCTTTATGCTTTGTTACTGTCAAAGTTATTTCCTTGTAAACTGCTATAATCATTACATTTCATTATCTGACAGCTATTACTGATCTCCTAACTGATTTGAGATTTTGAAATATTCTTCTGGGGTATTTCCCCAATACTTTTCTGTGCTTTGAACAGAAACTATAAAGATTTGTATAAATGCATGCTTTCCTCGAGCCTAGTGCTGTACCTGAAGAGGCAGCAGTCTTTAAGAATAAGACAAGAAGAGTATGCGACTAGGAAAAAAAGCATGTTGGAAATGGCTGCCTCTATACATCGAAACAAAACTGTTTTATTATTTAAAACCAGTCTTCAGTTGACTTCTTGGTTGTTAATTTACTTTGAAGAGTTACTGAACTCAGAACTCTTTCTTCTTGAGCTGTTGCACTAATATACTAAACAATTAAGTATTTTTTTCATTTTTCTGCTATTAACTGAAAGATATTATGTTATTGCTAGGGAGATACCAAGGTTGTTTTCTCCCAGTGTTATTAGCTTTGTTTGAGGAATGTTTTACTTTGAAAACAAAAATTACAAGAAATAGATCCTTACTTAAAGATTAGTGTTTTCTAATAGAACTCTCTTGTTATAGATGTCCGGCTACGAAAATTAGCTGGAGAAAAGGAAGAATTACTGTCCCAGGTAAAAACAACCTGTTCTTTTCAGAAATATACCTTTTGTGTATCCTTTTACAGTATATTAATATTAATAAGTAGCAGTAAGCAAATATAGGCACCTTTGGATTACTCACCAATACTTGAGCACTCAAAAAAAGACTGAATGTTCTACTTATAAACTGCCTGACTGCCAGGAATTATCAGCTTCTTTCACTCTGTTTCTGGCACTACAGAAGGAAAAAAAAAAGTGTTAAAACAAAAATTGCTTAGAACACATTAGTTTCTTTTTGGTGTTATCCAGAAATACTGAATTCAGTAAAATGTAACTCTAGCATCTTTCTGCCAAGCTGCTGAGTGGTAATAGTGTACTATTTCTTTAATCGCTTCAGTTACTTAAACAGAAGGTTTCTATTACCAAAGTAACTGTGTTTTAACGTAGTTTCAATATTGAGAAGAGAGCTCAAGAAAACATGTTCAGTGAGTATTCGTTAAGAATAGTAGTTTGTGTTTCTAGTTGAACATATTGTAAATATAAAGAATATAAAATGATGTTGCCAACATCTACTTTTGCTGAAAATATACCTACATCTTATATGCATAAAAATGTATAACGATAGCCATATAAGTGTAAGAATCAATTAAAAGATTTGGTTTATATCATGAATTGGGATTTTGCAACTGCCATTGCAAAGATCGCATGCAGAAAGTCCTCACCTAGCAACAGTTGGGAAATGATTGCATAGGCAGACATCTTGGAATGGACTCCCTGTCTGTCCTGCATGGCTCTGCTATTCCCACTTGCAGAATTGTATCAGCAAGTGGCATCTCGGTACTGCTTAGCCTCGCTGAATGTTTAGATGTACTACTACTGAATTTCTGTGTTTTCACAAGGTGAAACTTGTGTTTCAGGTTAGAAAACTAAAGATGCAGTTGGAAGAAGAAAGGCAGAAATACTCTAAAAGTGATGGCATGAATCCAGATATATTAGGCTTAGAGAATGGTTCTGACTTGCAACTAATTGAAATGCAGAGTACGTATATATTTACTGTTCAAAGGTATTCTTACTGGGGAGATGAAGTTGACTGCCTTTTTCCGTGTTGTTATACAGTGGTAGTATTGTGAACAGATAAGTCATTGTGCAGGTATTTTTTCCTTGGTATGACTCCTTGCAGGAAATTTCTCACTGTATAATAACTT
>PPHD01024217.1:0-12199 GCA_002909625.1 Bambusicola thoracicus
GTAGCTGTTCTCATTACAGGATATTCTGAGTTGTGGTATGAAACGAGTAAGTAAAAAAAAAAAACAACAACAAACAAACCAAAAAACAAAAACAAAACAAAAAACCCAATACTGTATTTTTCCCAAATAGTTCATAGTGTGGTAATTGTGTTCTTCTGTGAACTGAGGCAGCATACAAATGTTCTTAGGCTGTTCCTGCTTAGAGTAAGTGTACATCACTTTTAAGTCACTAACAAATGAAATATATGTGTGTGTTCTTAAGGCATGATTCTGTAACTGAATTCCTTTTCCTCTTTGTTTCTTTTCTAACTTTGTTATATTCATTTTCTCTCATTCTGTGTTGGAATAAAAAGTTAATATTTGCTTAAGTAATAATTACTAAGAGAAAATAATGTAGTACTGTTGAAAAAAGAAACAACGGAACTAACTCCTTAGTAAAACAACCTACTATCAGTTCCGTTAGGAATATCATAAATGTAATGTGAATTAATATACTTTCTTAGTTTTCTACAGCGAAACTGCACTCCTCCTGCTCGTGTTCTATCTCTACTAGCGAGGGCTGTGAAACCTGTTCTTTGTAGGGCCGTGTCCTGCAGTTTGCTTTTCTTATGCATTGACAGTCTGTTAAAGGATTTTTCATTCTACCTGCTCCTCAACTACATTTTCTATCTAATCCCTCTAAAAACTGCCCATTCCTGTTGTAGCTCAGTAACTTTCTTAGTACGTGATTTAACAATGTTCTTTAAATAATGGTTTCTTATTTCCTTCCTGCTTTCTCTTTTTTACTATTTAAACCCTGTACAGCGATCTTTCCTTAGATCGCTTCATATAGCTGGATCACTTCTTTACATGCAACTGCATCAACATTGGTTCATTCTAATTGTCTTCATGTTATTTTTTCATACAGCAAAACAGAAGTTAGATTTTAATCTATTGTATCTGTGAAATACTGTTCACTACCTTAATCATCCTAACAAGCAAGCGAATCACTGTTTCTTCCAGCCAACACATAAGATCTACCCTAGTGAATAAAGAAACTGTTGTTTCTGTACTAGTTTTGTGTTAGCCTTCTCTGAAAAGTCAAAAGAGGTCCTGATAACTGTGCCATTCTGAATAAGTGAACATTTTTTTATCATGTTTCTCAAATATTATATGCTAAAATTCTATCATAAACTTTTATTTGGTTCTTTTACTTGCACAGCTTTTCTGCTTAGTAGAATAACGTAAACCCATACATAAGATTGTTCTGATTTTGTTTTCCTCTTAGAGTCCATTTGCATAGTCAGACAGTAGTGTACAGGTGTATGGCCACAGCACTGAATAAAAAAAACAAACGCCAGAATTTACACAAGCACAATAAATGGTATGTTTGTTTATAGAAACACAGAACTGAGTATGAATATTTACAAGCTGCACAGATGCCCGTGACAAATACTTCCATTCCATGCATAATCTTAAACAATCCTGGAGGCTACAGTGATAAGGCTAAAAAATATTTAGAGTTCCCCAATGCTAAAATCATCTCTAACAACAACAACAAAAAGCTATATTTACATTTTTGGAATTTATGTACATAGTTCTGAAGTCTGCAACTATGTTTTATCTTATTAATCATTTACTTAAGGATTAAAAATTAAGATATAGAAGTTTTTAAATTCTTAATGATAAAAAAAGATTAAAAAATCAAAACAGCATCTGCTGTATCCATGTAAACAGTAAGAAACTTCCGTATGGTTAAAATGATAAAACTGTCAATACATACCCATGTTAGAAAACAACTTTTACCACAGTGTGCTGGATATCTCAATTTGGCAAAGCCTGAATGCTTTGTTCAATAAGAACTTCAACATAACTGTGAAGTTAGTCTGGAAAATATCTTGCCAAATATGCAGCATAATCAAGAACTATCTTCTTGATTCTAGTATTTCAGATGGTTGTTTTTTTTCTGCATAAAGTTAATAAAATTTCTTCACATACTTTTTTTTTATGACACATACTTTCTGGTTTCTATTGTCTTCCTTGCTATCCTTTCAACTATTAATAGTGCAGCAACACAGTTCTAGGATTTCTCTTTATGCCTTGGGATGCGGCCTATGAAAAATAGAGACTATTCAGGAGATTTGGTATAACTGAAGCATGAGTTAAATATTAGTCTTTTAGGGGGTAGCAGATCCAGCCCATGGCTACCTGCAGCAGCGTCTGCAGTCACGTAGAATAGAATATTTGAAAATGTCTAAATAGAAAGTATTCACCATCACCAAAAGCCAATTTGGATGACAGAACCTTCTCCTTGCCTGAGCCTAAGGAGTTATTCAGCTGATGGAAATTAATTCTAGATACTGAGCACAGTTTACTGAACCTGGAATTGAAGTGTCTCACTCACAGTCAGAGAGGAGGGCAGACACCTCAATCCAGGTATTGGAATATGGAGCTCTATCAAGAATTCATTAATTTTATATGGAGCAGAGCCCACTGCAACTGCTTATTCAGATGAGGTTATTTATAAGTCTTTGCTGAACTGGCAGTGATTGCCATGATTAGACTTTTCAAAGCATACATGTGTCTACTGTGAATTATAAAAAAGAGTACCTCATGAAATATGCACATTATTTAAAGCTGTTTTACTCTCTAGCATTGTGATAGTTATGGTTTATCAGCATTTCTCTTCACCTTTAAGTATCTGACTTTTCTCAGTGAGTTCTACAGCATCAGAGTAATTACTTTTCAAACTAAATTACACCCTACTTTGCTTGTCATCAACCTAAACACATTTTTAACCAAACACTGTAAATCACAAAACCCTTTAACCTCAGGCAGGTTACTTCTAGACATTTTTTGCGTGCCATATATATAATGTTTTAGGCTAGAAAACAAAATTTGGCACCAGAATTTTAGTTCCTTCTGACCACTGCATTGGGTTGAACAATCCTTTTAGGACCTGCAATCAGGTCTGAGCCAATGTTAGCTATTAGCTTTTGATGGAAAAAAATAAAAAGAGTAGGAAGAGGAAAGTAAATTACGAGAAGTATTTGTAGGTACAGCGAAAAGCTCTAGAATGTGTCAGTTGCACATCTCAGCCATAATAATGGCTTTTGCTTCTGGGACTATAGAAATGAGCATCTCAGATCTCTTCTTCCTTGGATGAATTGGGTTAGAATCCTTATTTTCCCTCATTAGGATGTATAGCAGATGTGACATGTTAATTTAATTGTTGCAGCAGAAGCACAGAAAGATGCCCCAGGGAAATCTGTTGTCTTTTTTCATTCTCATATTTTAGAAAAAAAGATAATGTTTTGACTGGCCCAAAACAATTACTTCTGGAAATCGTTCCCTAAATGCTGTTTCTTTTTCCCCTTTCCTTTCTTAATTTGTACTGTGTGTCTTAGGGCAGGTGACCAGCATGATACAGCTTTATATGTGACTAATAAAACAAAACTGATTCAAGAAAGGACCCAACACCCAGAGCTATATAACACTCTGCCTTTGCTTACACAGCCAACAAGCAACAATTCCTAAGGGGTCTGGAGACTTTTTGCTTCTGCAGCTAATTTAACAGTGGATAGGAAGAAATAAAATGTGTTTACTGAAGTCCTATGGGAAGCTTCTAACTGATTTCCTTGGAAAGGACGTGGCTGCAAGCGCTGGGATGTGTCTCCCTGTGTGTATTTTCCAGTGGCTCAGGTCGTGGCTCCCCATGCCAGATGCTTTTTGTCTGTTCTGCCTCCTCAGAGCTCAGCTCCTCCCGGCATTCCCCTCTGCTGTCCTCCAGCTTGCTGCTGGGAACTGCTGGCAGCCTGTGTTGTAGAGGCTGCTTCAGAACAAATAACTCCTTATGAACTGAACATTTTCTGTCCTCTGTCATGCTTTCAGCAGTGAAAATAGATTTTCAATCAGTGTGTGTAGTCCATGTCAACAAACAGCCATTCGATAAATGGTGGCTGTGTCTTTTCTGTAAGCATTCCTGTGGTTTACCTGTGGTTGAAAGGACAGAAGGCTGATGGAATCATGATATCTGCTGAGCGTTTTTCCAGGTGAATGCAACTTTCCCCAATGTGTTTGTATGTGCTGCCTTTGGTATACAACTGTATCACCTCCTGCTGAAGATCTTAAATCATAGAGTGGGCTAGGTTGAAAAAGACCATAATGATCATCCAGTTTCACCCCCTATGCTATGCACAGGGTTGCCAAGCACTAGACCAGGCTGCCCAGAGCCACATCCAGCCTGGCCTTGAATGCCTCCAGGGATTGTCAATGGTTTGTAGAGTCTGGCTATATAGCTTATGGTAGGATCAGACTCAACTATATTATGCCATGTTCTTGGATGTATCATTTTTACCTCTTAGAAAGCTGTTTTCATAGCAGGGGTGAAAATCTATCCAACAAAAATCACTATGGTTTTATAGAAATGGCACTCTGCAGCTAGCGACTCTAATCAGAATGATACCTTTTCTATCAACTTTGAAATTCCCCTGAAAAGAACACAGCAAGCATTACATTTTACATTCTAGTCTACCTTAAAATTGTTACAATTTTCTTTCCAGTTTTGGGGGGAATTCTTGAAAACTCTTGGCTGAATCCCATTTTCCTTATTCAAAGGTTTAGTCTGGGTCTTTCTGAAATCACCGGGAGTGTTCACATGAGTAATGCAAGAAATATTTTCTGCTATCCCCACAGCTATGCAATAGGGAAATTTGTCAGCCAGGCTTTCCAGGAATGATCATATTGATTTATCTTCAGTGTGGTATGTCTCAACAAGATTTCTCCAAACACTTCGTTCTTAAAGCTATTCCTGTTTAAGACACTCCTGCCATCTGCGGCGTTTTAAGGCTTGAAGCACTAGAAGGTTGCTACTTGGATAGTCGTTACTTCACAAACAGTTGTGGGTTTGATAGTCATGGCCTGTGCACTGGAAAATCCCAAATCTCTGCATCAGAGAGTGGAGTTCTTCTGGAGAATAATTGTCCTGACTTTCTCCAAAGCTTTCTGGTATTATTTTGCTTACTTTATCTTGATATCTCTACTGGAGTCAAATTATATTATGCTATGATTGTGAATGTGCTCTCTCCCTGTATGCTTATTCTCCCAGAAACTCCTGTGTTGTGTCAGCTGGCTTTGTTACAAGTGGAGGAGAAGGAGTAGCAGTATTCCCTGGGCTTCTTGACTGCAGGGTAAATCCTGTGTGACAGTCACTGCTCCTCCAGGAGAGCTGCAGCTGAGCAGATAAGAAGGACACATGCTCCTGGGAGAACCTCTGTGGGAGGCAGAGGCCTCAATGAAAGTGGAGCTCTCAGAAGAAAAGTGCCTGAGATATGTGCCATGCAGACGAACCAGAAAACAGTGAGATATTCCAATTGCACAGTGAGCTCAACTTTTCTTCCATTACAGACCTCATAGCCTGAAATGGTTCCTGGTTTAATCTGAGGCCTCCTCCAGCAACACTGCAGTGGCATTCATCTTGAGTTGTGTTTGCAGGCTCAGTCTTGGCAGCACCGTCTGGAAAAGTTTTGCTGCTGCCATAATGCCATGGGAGAATGATAGGGAAAATGTGGGCTGCTAAAAATTAAATGGATGAATAATGAAAACAAGCTGATTAAATTCTGAAACCTCTTCAGCTTTATGGCTTTAGGGTGGCTTATGTCCTGTTAAAATGAATGGATCCTGCAAGCTGGACTTGGAAGACGAAAATTAGAGTTTGATAACAGAAGAAAAAAGCAAGCAGTGCCCAGTGAAAGATGGCACAAATAACAGAAGAAAAATGGATATTGTATTTTAGTCATCTGGTGTTCCATTATGATGATCTGCCTTATTATTTGATGGGTAGAATATGATAAGCACTGACAGAGAAGGTTTTACATAATGCAGTCAACTTCTTTCTGCCTAGTTATATGTTGTTGTTTAAAGCAAGCTTGAAGGATACCAAGACAGAGTACTTTTCAGGATGAACAGTGTGTATGTCCAAATCTAAAATACGCTAGATATAACAGGACAAAATTTCTATTCTGTCTTATTTCAAAATTCCTGAGGTGCAATGGGTCCTTAAGAAATGTATGAAAGAGAAAACATTTCAACAGCTTGCCAGCTGTTTCCTTAAAGTGCAGACTTACTTTCACATATATTAGTGCATATGAATCCATAGAATAAGGGGGACGGGGGGAAGAGTGAATGCAAACTAAGAAACATTCTGTGGGTTCTTGATTTCACATATGTGAATGTACGGGAGGTATGTGATGTTTTGTCTCTGTCCTTTGGTAAAAGATATGTCAGGCTCGAGAAGCTTTAACTTCTCCAGTGAATCTCAAAGACTCTGCATGATGGCAGTCCCTTGAAATATGTACCTACTGTGACTGCAGCTGGAGTTAGCACATAAATTCAGTTGGAGACCTGACATTAGCTTGCCAGGCTTGATAAGTCCCATGGAGGACAATGTAGTGAAAACATTCTGTCACAAATTCTCTTGGGATTCTTGAGGCTCAGATGTGCTCTTGGCTACAAGAAGGCCAGTGAGCCATTAAAGATGCAGAAGGACAGCTGGTTCTGCTGGCTCAGGTAAGAGATGCAGGACATGGGAAGTCCCCTAAGTCATCCCAGAATGCAGAATCGCTGATGTCTGTATTTCATGTTAGCACATATGCTGGTAACACTGGTTTCACAAACATCAAAATGAAATGCACACAGAGAAAAAGAGAAAAAACTACCTTTGATGGAGACCAGACACAGTAATGAATGATTACTCTCAGTTGATAGTTTATATGATCTTCTGCCCCTTCTTGGCTCTAAAGGACTCTGCAAAAATATACTCTGCATATGGAAATGGTGTATGTGTAGCTATGACAGTAAGCCAGAGTAAACTTCCCTTGTCCTTCATAAAGTGTGGGAAAAATCATCATTCTGAAAGAAATCTGTGCATGTTCTGAGCTGGTAATGTCATTACCAAAAGAAGAGTTCAGGCAGAGTAGAAATGTACTTACATATTTACACTTATCAAGTGAATGCACTCAGAGATACACACCAGCATTGTAGAAGTAGACACTTGGTTGTGAAAAAAGATGATGAAGCTACTGCTCGGAAGGTCTGGGGACAGAGAGGAATTTGATTTAATGAACTAAAATGTTTCATGAAATTGTCAGTCTTGTTTCTTATCTCTTATATTGTGAACATAGCTAGTATCCCACATGAGAAATTCTGGCCAGGCAGGAGACATTCAGCAGTGTAATAGCTCATGTATTAGGTATCTGAAGAGGGGAATTAAGGAATATGGATTAAAAACAGAAGAGTGAGAGGAGTTGAAATATTCCAGTAAGAACCGAAGCAGTAGAGGGACTTCACTGAGTTCAGTCCCCTATCATTTCTGTCAGTCACGTCATGTAACCCCACAGGTTTACAACTGATCAAGCTCTATTTTACAGCTAATTAGATTTATTTATTTATTTATTTATTTATTGCTCCTATGTCTCCAAGTAGACATGTATTCTAGATCTTCACTGCAATAATATCTAGAAATCTTATAATTATCGGTATATGCTTCTTTATAACCAGGTTGTATTCGTTCCTTAACATAAATAAAACTTTTTCCACCATGTGATTTCCTTTGCTAATATATTTGTAAGGACCAACCATAGATGTTTTTGGACATTAATGAGAATCTAAACATACTAAATTGCTTTTTTTTCTATTATTTACGCATACTATCCTTCAAAGGTGGGAGTCGGGGAGGGAGAAATGGGAATTTGAGGACATAATCTGTATTAAACTCGATATGAGTCAGAGGGTTAAATCTCTGGGATTCTCTCTGTCTAAACTTGTAGAAGATTGAAATAGTTCAGACAACCATTTGATCTGCAATTGTCTGAATTGCATTAGATGCCTCAATATTGCCTTTGATAAAAATTAAAAATGCACGAGCCAACGTTGCCATCATTATAAACTCATGAGAAGGGTCTTTCACAAATGCATTTTCTCTCATTGCTTTCTCATTCTGTTTTGTTTGATCTTCATTTACTTGTAATAATAGAGGGAAGAGAAAGCTGAACTGGTTTTCCTATTCAGTGTTTCAAAGTGTTTGTATAATTTCAGGCACATAACAGACAATATCATATTGTCAATGTCTGCTTTAATCTAAGTGCTATTGCTAAGACATTATTCGCATTTAAAAAAGCCTTTGATTTAACAAAACATGGTGAATGGAAGCTGAAATGGAATATGTAATATCAAATTAAAAGTACAATACAAAGTTGTAATAGCCAGAATAGGTGAACTTAGGAACAAGTTATTTAGGATAACGTGGGTTTCTACGACAGCAGTCATTTTAAAATCAAATGTATGCACTGTCATGGAGAGTAAATTAACTCAGTGGATTGTTTATGTCATGCTAGGCATTCATAACAATCCTGTCTGTCAAAAAAATGATTTCTTTAACGTTACTGGATGCATTGTAGGATTACCCAAACTGGTTTAGGCTGGAGCTATAAAAAATGAGGTAACTACTGTTGCAGAGAGCTGAAACTGATAGCTACCTTGTCTCACAAGAAACCGGATGGCAGCAAAAACTTATACACACATCATAGAATCTTAGAGTATGAGATATGCTTCCTGTTAATTACTCTTTCCTATTAAGATTAGGAGATTTCGTAGAGTAATGAATACAGTAGGTAAGGTATTCACTGTTGTGGGTGACTAAGAGATAGGAATCAGTGAGACTGAAAATATCAGCTCTCATTTGCAATTGAAGCGACCCCTGGAATTCTAAATTCTCATGTAAAGGATGCTCACAGAATTTGACTGAAAGCTTTCTACTACACAAATTTTGGAAAAATTATACCAAAAATGTGGCAGGTTTATACTGAGCATTAATGCACCCCTGTACACCAAAGCATCCCTTCTGTGTTAACAGTGAGTAAAGTATTGCCATACTGTAAGTAAGATGCATTCCAAGAAAATACCCGGTGATACTAGCAGATACTGCCCTTCTGTTGCCAAAATATACGTATGTAGAAGTATTGTTTGGAGAAAGCCTCTTGAGTCACCTAGCCCTAAAAGCAGGGCTACCACCAATCATCAGCTCAGGTATTGTCTGATCATGTCTTTAAATCCTCCATGGAGGGAGATCCCACAACACCTCTGGACACCTTCACTGCTCTCCGACAATTTTCATATTTCTTGCTTTCTAGAGTTTCCTAAGGTCCAGACCGAGACCTTGGCTTTTGGGCATTGCCCCCTGTTTTACTTTTTATTGATGAGAGTTTGAGTTCACCATCTTCGTAGTAATCCTTCCTTATTAGTACTACTTCTGTGGCATGTTTTGTCTTGATTTGCTTTTCATTTGAGATTGTATAACTTACTCTGTCTTTTTGTTAAAAGTTCTGTTTCCTGGCATCATTACGTTCTGAATTCTATGTCCAATTTTTCATTCTCTGAAGTGGAAAAGTATCATGTTTCCCCTTATCTTGTGATGTTTTTAAGGTATAATTCTCTGCATGGATTATGAGGCATTTGAGGCACTGATTAAAGTTCACTGAAATCTGACGGGAAGGGTCTCTAACCCTGACTCAATTCCAGCTTCAGCTTCTCAATACACTGCACAGCGGTAAGGCTCTCCACAGGTATTATGAGCCTTAGTGACTGTATGGGAACTGTTGAATCAAGGCCTGAACCTCTGATTGACCACCTGAGGCAAGCGCTGAGTCAGCTGCACAGGTGAACGCAATCTCACCTGAGTGACCGGAAGGGGTGGAGGCAGGCTCCTAGACCCCATTTAAGAGCTGACTCCCGATAAGGAAGGATCTTTATCCAGAGATCTTCCTCTTGGAGCTGTTCTGTGAGCCTGGGACACAGGTAAGATCTTTATTTCCTTTCTTCTTTGTAATGAGAAAATCTCTTTGGTCTAATACTTGTATACCTGTCTGCCATTACAGCGACATAAACTGGAGCAAGGGTTATGATTTCCCCACTCTGGTCAAATAGGTGTGAATCCAAGCCTTTCCTATTTCTCAAACTAGTGTAAAACAGGTTGAAAGAGAGACAACATGAGGAATTTTCATAACAAAGTAGTAGCAGGGTTTTTAGCAATAGGTTTTAACTAGATTCATGTTTCTCTTCCGCAAGATGTGGAAAGAGGGACAAGATGAATTTTTTTTCCTAACTACTATCCCATGTTCAAGGTACATTCTTTTCAAGTATCAGTGCTCTTTCAGAACATCTGCTCTTCAAAGGAAAAAATGACAAATGCTTTGAATGGGAAACATTAAGCCGTAAGCATAATAGATAGAGAATGTGAATGTCTTTTGATGTAACCAAAAGTCTTTGATGTATTTATAAGATCTTACAACTCATCTTGTATTTTCAGCCAGTTAATACATGGATTAAAATAATTAGTTACAACTAACAAGTTCTACAATGTCTTAAAGTTGTCTTCCTGGATCTTCTTTCTTCTTTCATTGCTGACAAGCCTGCTACTTTTGGAAGCCACATCACTGGTTTCTACACTCAAAAGTTGATGTGCTAAAAGAGAAATGCTTAATGACCCAAATAAAGCTTTCTTAATATAAATGAAAATTAAAAACAGAATTTGTGTTGGATGAGGGAAACTAGGCTGTTGCCACGTGGCTGGTTTCATTTATAAAGTCGACAGTTCCCTTGCTTTAGTAGAGCAAGAGCCAAACTATACTTTCATTTCATGACACAATAGTATAATCCACTGAGGTCACTGAATTTATTCTTAGCATATCTCTGGGGGAGCAGTATTTGGCCTTCACTAGAATGGGATTTCATTTGCCACATTCTAAGATAAATGCATTGGAGACATTCAACAAAAGCTTAAACCAAAGTATTCTTCCTGTAAAGTGTTATTAAAATATCTTACTCATTTTCAATGGCTGTCTTCTATGATGAAAAAAACACCTTCCTCTGGATTTCAGGAATTTTGTTTGACCAGCTCTCCACTGCTTCTGCCCTGAAATCTGTGAATAATGCCTTTCCTGAAGCCTTTAATAGCTCCAGTACTTGCCTCGTTCTTCCATTTCATAGAAAAGATGTTGCCCACAGAAAACTTCAGGAATGCTTTTGGCTTTTTGGACACTCGTGACCTTATTCTTCACAATATAATCAGTAGTTTTCAAATCAGTGGAGCATAATTGCATGTGCTAGGGGAGATTTTGTATCTTCTCTGCTGTAATGAATGTATCCCATGGCTATGGTATCTATCTGCCC
Organism: Bambusicola thoracicus; assembly: GCA_002909625.1. Classification (NCBI taxonomy): domain Eukaryota; kingdom Metazoa; phylum Chordata; class Aves; order Galliformes; family Phasianidae; genus Bambusicola; species Bambusicola thoracicus. Next base: position 11,206 of record PPHD01024217.1, read on the forward strand.
TTTCAAACCACCTGCTTAATTTCCCCTGCAGCAGCCCAGCACCTGCTGCTCATTTCACTGTGGGGACTCATCATGAATTTTTTTAATAATATTCATGCATCTGTCCCACACATACTTACATGAACATCTCCATTTCTTTCCTTCAATCAAGCTTCCTTTGTTTCTATGACCTTTTCTTTTATGAATAACCAGGGATGTTGTCATACGTGAGGCTTTATCACACCAGTGCCACCTCATCTTTAGTGTTGTCCACATACCTGAATGGTGGATATGATATACCAAAAACCAAATATAGGGCAGAAAGCCCAGTGGACTTTTATTTCATGTGTTTTATACTTTCAGAGAAAGGTTTCCTTGTAAAATCATGTGGTTTAATGAAGAATGTCAACAAAATGCTCTTTCTGCTCCATCTCTTCTTACTGTCCTGTCCTCAGTTCTTTTCTTACAGGTCAGTGCAATTGCTATAGATTTATACTGATAAAATGCATACAGAAATATTCTTATTAATTAGACACCACCGAATTATTGTCAGTCTTTACTTACAGCAGTTGCTGAATAATACTCCTACTCTTTTTGCCACATTTATTGCTTTGTAATAGCTGCGTATGTAAGGTCACTGTGGTTCTCTGCTGGTGTCTATGTACTGGACAATATGGAGGCAGGATTCAGCCTGGGATTAAGACATGCAGATTGAGACATCTGCATACAAGCTAGAGGAGAAAATTAGTTGATAAACTCAGCATAAACATAGGCCCCTCCTTGTGTCAACTGAGATGTGCCAGGATATCTTACATGCGGGGACAGCAAGCATGTAATTATGGCAGACCTTCTGAAGGGGCAAGTCCAAGCAGAACACTCTACAGCATCTTAAATGATTTTTAACTTCTAGCTTCAGGCAACTGCAACACCATCACTGACACTATCCCAGTTTATATGTCCTAATCTTGAACTGAATCCTGCTTTATGTTATACAAGAGTAGTCAAATCTGCAAAC